>JABCKT010000218.1:0-30562 GCA_018858115.1 Tephrocybe rancida
CACCTATTCAAAGAAAGAGCAGCTGACTGTGGAGTCCTGCTAAATTTCGTCTATCTGCTAATACTTCCATTCAATTCTGCTCCAGTTTTGTCTTATTTACACATATGCCAATCCTCTAGCAGTACATAAATACTTGTAGTAGTGTAGTTCCGACACCGAATCATCACAGCCCATTTTTGATCCCACCTTTTCTGGCAGAGCACTTGGCTGCTTGAATTTCTGCCAATTTGCTTGTTATCTTTCGAAAGTGCTTTTGTGTTTGCTCTCTATAGTCACTCTCAAGGCCAATTAGGTCTCATTGACCCGATTGCGTCACATCAGTTTGCTCCTTGTCCGTTTCTGCCAACCCAGCGGACTGAACCTGCCAACACAGCAACAGCGTTGACCACACCAGAGTTGACTACTGCTGTGAACGGCGACAGCCCTAGGCGTGTATCATTCTTGGAAACAGCAACACGACTAACTCATCCATCGCTTCCACCCTGTCCCGAGCCGAGTACGATCCCCTTGCCACCACAATCTCGACCAGCGTCCACCAACCATTCTCATCGCTCCCACAATATTCTGCGTCCAATGCCGATACATCCCCCATCATACAACCGTCCGTATTCACCATCGTGACCTGCAATCAACACCTTCAGAAGGGTTCCTTTTCAACCACCATATCCACCACCACACCACGATCCTCTTGATCCTCGTGTGTCTTACACTGAACCCATTCAGTTTGTGTTCACGTTGGAATAGCCAGTTCACAAGGGTGCTTTCAGCAACCATCTGCATAGCACTATCCATGTCGTCACAGAGGACGCAGAGGAACGAACATTCCTTATTATTAAGGATATCAGCCCAGTAGTTCAACCTCAGTTTCGTTACCCATTTCCCAACATCAGCATCTGCAACTTACTGGAGAATTACCCTCCACATACCGTCCACCTGCACTACTACTTCGATCACTTCAGGATTATCATCTGTCATTAGCGATCCACTAACGGCATTCTGCTAACATTGCTCTACCTCTCTCTCTCCGCTAATGTCATACTGTCTGCCACAATACTGCCCACCTTCTGCTTCATTTCGGAACTTGAATCACATAATCCCCTCAATCCTACGCTACTCAATGGAGTGCTGGAAAGTTCTTTTATCGATTTACCCTTTGCCTGCCATAGCTCAGACTTCGAGATCGTCCAAACTCTCCTCACATTCAAATTCCGTTCCCAATCTCATAGCTTTGTCTCTCTTGAAATCTTTCATCCCTGTGCCCCTTGCAATAACCTGTATCCGTACATAAACCTATCCACCCTTATCTTTTCAAACCCCTATGAGTACCACAGTCAAGCTTACCCCATTCCTTCCATTTCGAGCGCCTCAAAGTAAATCAATAACATAGCCAATTTAGCTTCTTGCATTTTAGCAGAACACCTCATCCAAGGCTGGTTCTGTGGTTGTTGTGGTTTGGTTTTGAATACCAAGCACTCAACCGATCTAGACCAACTAGATCAACCAATTCTAGACCATCCACACAGGATTGTGTCGAAGCCATCAACATTTTAATATGTCATTCTGTATGCCCCATGATATGCCATTGCCGTTGTCTCGACAGTGAATGAGGTGAAGGGCTCCCTGTAAAAAGGGCTCAGGGCAACATTGAGGGTTCTTTAAGAATACTCCAACCTCGGTAGATGGTTGGGCAGAGACTGTTGCTACCCAATGTGCAGGAATTATATCAGCCCAGATCCACTTCCCTTCCTTATTCTTCAGAGAACAGCAAAGCATAACATCTGGATCGGAGTTGCTCTTCATGTAGCGCCCAAGAGCCTCAATGGCTAGTTTTGTGGTGTCCTAGAAATGAACAACAATACCAGCTCAAAATATATATATAGCAGGACCAGAATTAAGCTGAAAGCGGGTGCATATTTCATATGTTTTCGGAAAGGGCACAATGGTGTAATGATCCTTCTTATCATCTACCCTGACCAAAACAAGGGTCAAAGTCACTTCCTGCCCCGATGTCGTATTGGTCGTATCAGCTGTGGAATGTGTGGGCTCTTGTGGTTGTGCCATTGCAGGAGGGCAACTACCTGGAGCCAGGCTGCACAGCACTTCACCTTGTTTTAGTAGCTAGGTCTCTCAGGCTCTTTGGGTCATCTTGCTCCTTATACTATGGTGGTTCTGTTTCTGCCATTGTTCTGCCACCTCTTAAACAAACAAATCATTGGTTGGCCAGTGATTATGTAACATCATAAACTTGAACAACGATGTGCCGCCAATAGGGAGCGACAGGGGGTGGACTCAAATATTCAGGTTCATGAAGTCAACAGTATATTAGTCTGACTCACCACCATCCTCACGCCATGAGGGGACCCTGAGAATCAAGATAAACATAGATATTTGAAATTAAATATTGGATTTGGCTTGAATATCATATTTGGAGTAGCCGCTATGAAAAGCAAGGTGAATCAACTACTAAATTGGTTATTAAGGCAAATGCATCATAGAATCCGGATGATGGCTATTTAAATTTGCGCGTTTAGACATGGTCACAAATCCCTGTGCCCACTTTGGAGTGGTGCGATGAACCTTACACCAAACTTGCAACAAGGTGTATGACAACAAAATGGGCCCCTCAGAGTCGGAGTCTTCAAGGTTCTGCAGTGTATATACAAAAGTGGTTAATGATTTTACGATGCGCGGCGGCGAGATGAGCCCGAAATTGAGCTCACATGTCACCAACAACAGCTTCTACATACATCGTAAGGTACCTGCAGAGTAAAGCCACAGTCATAGACTGGTGTGCGGTGTCCTCACTTGCAAAGTAGTGGACACGGCATCATGCGACTCATCTGCAAACCTTTAAGTGATGAAATTAGGTTGAAATATTCATGAGCAACTTGCGTGCGACAGCCAGATGAAGTTCTGAGAGACAGAGAAACAAGTCACCATGGGGTACAATACAGCAGGGTGGTTGTTGCATACACAGGAGCTCGTGCTATCATGTCAATGTTCTCATAGATGCTAAGGAAAAAAAAAAATTTAAGAGAGTTGGTAGTGGTTGCGATCAAAATATGCCATCAGATAAGATGAGATCAAATGCATAAGCAACCTTTACTGCTCAGTCAAATCGGTGAAACCAATTCAATTTTGTAGATATACAGGCAGGTGCACATTGTAGCTACGTATGAGAGAGAATTTGGAATTTTTTCTACCTTCACATGGGCCTGGGGGGGCAACAAACAGTCTCGAGCGCGAAAATCAGTGCATTTAGCCCTAAAATGGCTCAAGGGAGTCCTTCGGGGACTTCGGCGTGTCCTGTAACAAATGAACGGACTTGAAAGTGCCCAGGACACGCACTTTTTGGGTGGCACTCACATTGCTCGGCGTGTCCTGGTGAAAACAAGATGACTTCAGCGCACAGGATAGCGCCGAGGACCCTGAGCGGCGTGGACGAGTCCGAAACTAATCAGAAATTGATGGACACTGATCACAAACGACTGATACAGTATTTACGCGTCGCCGCTGTCTGGCACGGTTTCCGATGCCATCCCCCCGCCAACAACGACGTTTCCCCTTGCCAGGAGCCTGCCGTGTTCCGGGACGCGCCCGATCAAAGTCACGTGCGCTCCCCGTCATTTCGCCGTGTCCCGCGACAACTTGAAACTTGGCAGCTTGCCAGTGCCAGTGTATGGCCATAGCGACGTCCTACATGCGTCCACGAAGAATCCGGACCGAACCACTCCAAAATCGCCTAGTTCGAAATCATGATCACAGATGCTCCCCTTTCTATCAAGCGAGTTCGAGTCGCCATCCAAGTTCCACTGGCAAGGCATTGGTGGAAACGCGCCTGGAGGTAAAATCGGGGCCAGCAAAAGGCTAGTACATGGCCAGCGAGTACTCTCGTGGCTCGCCAAGCTCTCCTAAGAGTATTATCTGATGCTATTTGTTTAGTGCGCTAGCACTTGCCGCTGCTGTCTTGAAAATGACATTTCCTGCACGAATATTTGAAGGGTTGGAACGGAATATGGTCGTGGTTTACAGGCCCTTTCAAGATCCTACACATGCCACAGTGGCTCTGGAAAATGAATCTCTAGGGTCTAGCTATGCCGCTATCCCTCATTCGACCCCGCATGTGACAGGATGTACATACTTATATTCAATCAGTGGAACTCGCAGTCAGTTCCTATCTATCATCAAGCATATCTTCACTCCATGGCTACCGAAGTTCAACAACTTTCCGACCTCATGGCGTCGTCTGTATTAACATTGCTCAAAACATATAAGGAGAACAACACCCCGTTTCCGGGCCCCAATGAGCCTTTCACCCCAAAATCAGAGGCCTTTAGGGCGAGCCAGATCGCCGTCGATGCAACCAATGTCATAGCCGCTGCTACACTACAGCTTGCGGAGCGTGTGCTTCCACCCCATGTCTCGGTGATGAACCTTGTATCAGGGGCACGCTTGCGCTGTTTTCACTAGTCTTACGGAGCTTATTTACTTTGTCGATACAGCACTTTAGGACTGCTGCTCTTCGTACAGCCTTGGAGCTTCATGTGACGGGGATCTTCTGTGAAGCTGGATCGTAGGTGCGCTACTTCTGGACCCATCACCCTACTTGCTGGTAACCTTGGGGCGTCGACAGGGATTACATGTCGATGAGGTCGCAGGCATGTGCGATGTAGATAACAATAAACTTGGCGAGTCATTCCACTTGCGCCTTCTCAAATCGAGTTCCAACAAGTCTCTGAACTTCCTAGGCCGACTGCTCCGTATATTGGCCCTGAATCATCACTATTACAGGGAAGTCGCTCCGGATGTCTACGCGAACACAAGGATATCTTCGGTCATGGATAGCGGGAACTGTGTTGTAGACTTGTTTAACAAGTATGTCCCCTGATCATCTTGAGGTCATTTGTATCGTGCCTCACATAGATGTTGCAGTCCAGAAGACAAGCACACGGGAACCCATGGGCTTGTAGCCTTCATGGAACAACTGTATGTTTGTTTACACATTCGCACTAGCCTTGATGCTTGATGTTAACAATGTTACAGAATTGGAGACAGAGGCAAATTCTCCTTGCGGCTTCTCGAGAACCTCAAGGATCCAAAGTACCGTCGCCGGCGCTTCGCCGTTGTCGTGAAGGGCATGGCGCAGATGCAACCGTCTGATATCTTAGACGAAGGTTCGTATCATACCCTCTCGTGTGATACTATGACATCGTCATCTCTAGACCTTTTCAGTGATCGACTGGAAGGCGCTCCCGAAAGATTCCGTCGTCGCCGACGTCCGAGGAGGGATCGGAACGTCTTCGATCGCGATCGCTTGTAAGAACGACCATCTCAAGTTCTTCGTGCATGATCTCCCGGGAGTCTACTGAGGGAATAGCTGTGCGCTAACCGATTCCTTGTATTGTTTGATGCTAATTAATTCTGTTTGTAGTATCGCAGGAAACAATACTCAGAGGTCATCAATGCGGGCAGGCCTTCATGCGTATGTCCCTTGCAGCTTGATTGCTTCTGTGCTAACAATTATACGCAGCCCACGATTTCTTCGCCTCGCAACCTGTGGCGAACGCTTCCGTCTTCATCCTCAAGCAAATATTGCACAGTTGGGCTGACCCCTACTCCGCCCGGATACTCAGGTCACTTCGTGCAGCACCCCTTCCCGACACCAACCTCATTATCGTGGACAATATCGTTGCTTACGCGTGCCTGACCCCCGATCGAAGGCTCCGACTATAAAGAGGCACCAGCGCCACTTTTTCCGAATTACGGTGCGGCGAATGTGATGTCGTACGCCCTCGATCTTGTGGTACGTATGGTCCTCCTTATACATGGAAAGCTATCCTTTTTTCTGAGAAGCATGTAGATGGTGATATGGCTCACCGCACAGGAACGGACGATCGGGCATTTCGACAATATACTCTAAAGTACCCGCTGGAAGCGTGTCCCACTAAAGCGCCGTGATCCTCCCAGCAATTTCTATGAACCCGTGGTTGCTATTCCAATCTAGATATCGTTTTGAGCTACCCATTTTCCGGAGGACTATCATGTCAGCGCTAACTCTAGTAGATGACTGGAGATGTATTGTTAGAACTTGAACTTGTCTTATACTTACGAACATTACCACCCCAAACTTTCCTGCCACTGGTAGTCCCCTAAGTTCAATTTGCCCACTCCCATCTGTTCCACTAAATTTGTTGTTGTCCAACGTCCTTCAAGCGCCCGCCTGTCAAGTTTCAACAGAAGGTTTGATATAATATCCGATAAGATCAATCCATGTAGGAGTCATGCTCGGCAGCGACAGCGGTCATCAGCGGTCACAGTGACGACCATCGTCTCACAGCAGCAGGTTTTAAAGACCTTTGCGCTAGTCTCTCCTTCATCATTCTTTCCCTTATAACACGGGGCGCGCGCCCATTGTCGCGTCTATTCTCAAACTTTGCGCCATCAGCGTCTCCAAAAAAATCTTCACTCATGGCACCGGTTTACTCTAAGGAAGACTCGCGACTCATCGCCGACCTTCATGAGCTTTCTAACAAAAACAGCAAGCTCGTCAAGTCGTCGACGTACAAGGCGCCAGCAGATCCTAATATCACCGTCCGAAGTTGGAAGATGAATGAGTTCAAGTACTACGATATTCCATCGCCGTTCCCGACACTGGCGCGTGGAATTTTCACGGTGGAGCTGCCGAAGGATGCTGCGAAGGATGCGGCAGACGAGGGAAAAGAGGACGATAAAAAGTTTCGCATTGTGGCGCGCGGGTATGACAAGTTTTTCAACATTGGCGAAGTTCCATGGACGACGGTGCGTCGCCTGAAATATATTCGCTTCTAAAACTTAGTTTTGTATAGTGGGCATCTCTTGAAGCACACACGGCATCTCCATACACGCTATCTCTAAAATCCAACGGATGTATCATTTTCATCGCGGCGTTGACGCCCACCAAACTCCTCGTCACCTCGAAACACTCTCTGGGTCCAGTAGCGGGATCGCCAGTCAGCCATGCAGAGGCAGGCGAGGGCTGGCTGCGCAAATATCTCCTGCAAAAGGGACGCACGGAGGCGGACTTGGCGACGCGTCTATGGGAGAATAACTGGACTGCTGTAGCCGAGGTGCGTGTCGAGGGTTTTCACATCGAAAACCTCCTAACTAAGATACTCCTTAGCTCTGCGACGACTCATTCGAGGAGCACGTCCTAGGGTACTCGCCCGAGAAGACAGGACTACATCTACACGGTCTAAATGTCTCCACAAAAGCCTTCGACACGCTCCCACACGACGCAGTCGACGCCTTCGCCGACGAGTGGGGCTTCATCAAGACCGCGTCCGTGTCGATCCCAACGATTGAAGGCGTGCGCGCGTTCACAAAGGAAGTCGCGGAGCAGGGGGAGTGGAACGGGGAGGCCGTTGAGGGATTTGTAGTCCGCACACACGTTACGGAGCCCCCCGCGGGCAAGGACAAGAATAAGGACAAGTCGCCATACGCACCGGGCTCCTCGTTCTTCTTCAAAGTCAAGTTCGACGAGCCGTACATGATGTACCGCGACTGGCGCGAGGTGACGAAGAAGCTTTTGAACGAGAAGAACGGCATGAGCCCGGCATCGGTGTCCAAGGCGAAGATGCAGCGTGCTGAGACGCGTGTGTATGTCAATTGGGTCATAAAGGAGATGAAGCGCGATATCAAACAGTTTGCAGAGTATAATAAGGGTAAGGGTATCATCGCGATCCGGGAGCGCTTCCTCGCGTATCTGGAGACGCCGGAGGGAAAGGCTGCGCTGGAAAAGTCCAAGACAGGCGGGAACGAGACCATCACCGTCGCAGACAAGAGCAAGACGTTCCAGAAAACGATTATTGCTCCCATTGCCATCCCCGGCTGTGGTACGTGTTTCTTTCGCCTGTTTTATACTTTACTAACAGCCGAACAGGAAAAACGGCTGTTTCTGTGGCCCTCTCTCATATCTTTGGATTTGGACACACACAGAGCGACGATGTGCTCGTGAAGAAGCCCGCCCCTCAGTTTATCAAGAATGTTAAAGAGTGGCTGAAGACAAAGGACGTCGTCATCGCAGACAAGTATGCTATCTAACCTTCTTCTATCGTACCAACTTCTGACATCTTACCAGAAATAACCACCTTGAGCAACATCGCAAAGCCCTACGGGACCTCACCAAATCTTACCACGTCCCCACTCGGCTCCTCGTTCTAAACTGGGGCATCGGGAACATTCCCCAGGCCACCGTGCACCGGGTATGCGGAGACCGCGTCATGCAACGCGGGACGAATCACCAGACCCTGCGCCCCGACGCCGACAAAGCACACGAGGAGGTAATCTGGATGTTCCTCAACACGCGACAAGAGTTCTCCGACAGCGAGGCGGATGCCGTTATCGAGATGCAGGTGGAGGAAGACATGGAGGCTGCCGTGCGGCGCGCTGTGGACGGGTGCGTGCGGATCCTCGGACTCGAGGCGCCATCGGAGGAAAAGATCACGGAGGCGCTCGTCGCAATCAACGCGTACAAGCCGAAAGTGAAGAAAGCGGACGAGAAGAAGGCGAAGGACCAAGCGCGGTATTACGGCCTACTGGCGGAGGTGGATCTGCAGGAGGTGTTGGGTACCAAGCTAGGGGCGCTGGCGCACGCACAGGGCGTCGAGGGTGATGCTGCAAGTACTTTTGCCGTGCTTAAGGGTGCAGGACGCGTCGCGCGCCGCCCACACATCACCATCGTCCATCAGAACTCGCTTCCTGCTGAACAGGCACTGTGGGACGGGTGCGCCGCGCTGCACACGTTCGAGCCGCCCCCGCTGTTTAAGCTCCGGCTGGGCCACCTCGTCTGGAATTCCCGTGTGATGGCGCTCACAGTGGACGATTTGGACGCCGTCGGGGAGGATGGTGTGGCAAGGGGGAAGGAGTTCTTGGCGGGACTGCCGGCGGAGCTGACACAGAGGCTGCACATCACTGTCGCGACCAAGAACACGAGTGTGCCAGCGGTGGAGGCGAAGGCGCTCGTCCAGGCATTCCATAAAGGCGAAACCTCTGATGAGTCTGGCGAGATTAGCTCCATGGCTCTCCAGGACGTTTACGCGACTGGAAGGTTGAAGGCCCTCTTCAATTGAACGAGCTGTGTACTAATACTAATCATTCTGCATGGACTAATTACCTACTTCTGCACCCCACCTCTCAAGCCTGTACACTACGTTACCCCCATCCATTACCCCCATCTCAACGCACGTATCACAAGTTACAACTGTATTAATGCTATCATTCGAATACTAGAGTGTCAAGAAGTCACTCACATATTCGGCATAAGCCTTACGTACGCCGGCCCTAAATGCACTTTGATACCTCCAGACTCAACGAACAATGATGTTGAGATGATGTTAACGTGTCTTTCAAGTTTAAACCAATGCCATCTAACCCCTCTTCTATGGACTTGGATGCTGGGCTCGAAGCATTGGATCTTGGAGGCACACCCCCAATAGATCCTCGGCTGGAAGATGCCCTGGAGGTTTATAGAACGACCTGGAACGAATTTTATAACTGGGAAAGAGATCTGTGTAGGAACACAATCAAAGATTGCGAAAGGCCTCCAGACTATGCTAGTCCAACCAATACTCATATTACCTCTACTGACCTTCTGGAATCTGACCCTCTGGAATTCATCTTCGATCCCCCCTCGGATGCCGGACTGGAATTCTTCACCGTCGAGGAGTTCGATACTTTACAGGCCCCCGAACGTTATTCTACCCTATTATGCCCCGATCATGACAACAATGACGCAAGCGCCTATCATCGTTATGAGTTCTGCACGCCGGCGTCGTACAATTATATGAAGGAGGATATAAACGCCGCAAACTATTCTTTGCCTTTCATCCCCTATGCGGATGACATCAGCTTCAAGATTGAGGAGTATTTGGAAGATTTTGCACGTTATGGCTGGCAGGAAGACTTTGCAGACCCCGATTGTGAGTGGTTTTACTTGTTTAGTCAAAGTCAGGCCTATCGATGTGTCTGTAACAAGGGGAGACCATAGAATTGGAAGTGGCGTCGCGCTTAGTTGGCGAACATGGCTTTACTCTCGCGGAGGTAGACCAGCTGAAGATCCTGCGCAAGTCCCGTATTAATCGCAGCTCGGGACTTCTATGGGACACTGCACAACGGTAAAGTGACGTTTCACTTCTAACCTTTGCTTGATGATCGTTTTGCCCGCAGGGATTTATTGCAATGGACGCTTTTAGATTCTGAAAGACCTGCACTCCCTACAAGTTTTGCACAACAAGGGCCAAATGTTTGCCTTGACATTGACCGTGATGTTCGAGATTTCTGTCCTAAATTGAACTGTCTTCGCTTTTTCTGCCAAACACATGGTAGCTTTCCAATAACTTGAGAATGCCTATCGCTGATGGGTTGAACTAGGTGAAGCCGGAGGAGTCAATTACCCCGAGCCGAAATTAACAAGCGAGGAACTCAAGGAACTAGCACCGGATCGTCTTTGTGGAGGAAGTTGTTATCGGTTGGTATATGACGAGGATTTACCAATGGTAGGTCGGCTGTTAATAGTAGTCAGTGAGAGAAATGATATCTGAACAAAAGACAGGGAATAGTAAAATGGGAGAACGAAGATGATATTACAATGGTCGAAAGTGTTTTAAAGGTTCTCCCAGATACGCGCCCGTGCGATCTAGCTGTAATATGTCGCAAGCAATGCAGTGAAGTAGGTCGTCCGCTGCATTCGTTTGTGACATCGATTTGCTCGCCTGACGCGTATGACTGTCGCAACAGATCTATGCATTTCGCTACAGCAAGTTTAATGATGAGGAAATTCTCCGAGCCCGTGAGGTAGACTATGCTCTATCTCAAGATGACGAGGAGTATGCGTTTAGTGAGTATGGTCAATATCAGGATGACGCTCGCGCTGAGAAAGACGTTAGTCGACGATTATTTGGAAGAAGGTGGCTGCCCGGACTTTGGGGTGTACGTGCTTTCGTGCTATTTACTATACACTCTTTCTGAACGACAGCTTCTCAAGACCTGCCCCATGCAATCACAAGGGCCCATGCAGGGTCACCATTTGCACGTGTCTGAAAAATAGCGTACACTGTCAGAGAAGCTGCCGATGTGATATAACCTGTGAGAATCTCTTCAGTGATTCACAGCCAAGACTGATCACAACTGTCTCATAGGCTCAATTCGTTGGAAAGGATGTAGTTGCCATCATAGGAGGAAGAGCAGGGGTGCGCTTGGACCTCTTTGCCAATCATGGGACAAATGTCCGTGCAAACGTGCTGGGAGGGAATGTGATCCCGAACTCTGTACAGGATGCAAAGCTCGGTTGGGCTTCTCCAATGGTATGAACGTCATCTCGCGCTATTTTGATTTTTGATACGAATGATCTCTCACAGGGAAGATCAGGAGTCGGAAGTCCTGCCACAACACCGAAATCCAGCGTGGAAAATTTCCCGTACGTATTTACATCTGCCCTTCTCATGATGTCCAATGAATTCATTGCTTCTATTAGTCTATAGAAATACAGGGCGGATCGTTTGGACTAGGCGCATTTGCAAGTCGAACGTTGCAGGAGGGCACGGTAATCGGAGGCAAGCACAATCGAATCTATACTTGCGCTGCCTGCTAATTACCCCGACAAATCTAACTAGAATACGTCGGAGAAATCTTGCGGAACGAGAGCATTGAACACGCCAAGTGTTTGTACGCCCTAAGTCAGTTGGATGCACGTGCGACTTGCTGATGATCGTGGCATTGATATCAGCAATATAATCCACAAACACACTGGCCTGAACTACATGTTCACAGTACAGAAGGTGGAGGTGGAGAACTCATCAGCCTTAGACGCAGCCAAGCTAGGCAACGAGACCCGCTATCTAAATGATTCAAAAGATGATCCCGATCAGAACAACTGTTTTGCTCAAGGTCACTCGCCTTTCACACATGGGCGCGCCTGAGTTCAAATGCTGACAAGCTGCCACCTAGTGTTCCTCATTGACGGAGATCATCGAATTGCATTGGTGATTAGTGAGTCCCAGCATTTGTTCACATTCGTCCTCAGTGTACTCACATGGGTCGATTTTAGATCAAAAAGTCGCGAAAAACCAGGAGCTTCTGCTGAGTTACGGCGAGAGTTATTGGTTGGACGGATAAACCGCCAAAAACGCGCAAATCTTTTCTCTGCATGGAAGTGCCACATCTGAAGATCTTGTTATGTGAACACTCGGAACTGATATATGTATAGTACTGATACGTAGCTATAAAGTGAGAAGCCTCATGTCAATCTGTCAAGTACTGTATATACAGTAACTTATTCTAATCAAGCGAACCTTGCCTTGTCAGGTTAGTTGTCCAATTCAAGCAACATTTAGATGGTGTGGCTACCACCCAATCACCCTGATGAAACTCTATTCATGTCACTCAAATGCCGTTTGTTTATTACCCCCGAATATTAATATGTATCCCCAGAGAATCAATGAATTAATGTGTGTCTAATGGAATGCATGCATGTGTATGGGGAGTGTTAGTTGACGATGTGAGGTGCAAACTAATGTACAAAGATTGTTAAATTATAGTGAATCTTGATATTTTCTCGGGAGCGACAGGGAGCTCGCTGGGACGTCATGGAGAGGTATACTATGCGTTGATGACACTTGCCAGTCCAAAACGCCACCGGCGGTCGCCGTAACCAACTCCTTTGACCACGCCCTGTCTTGAGCCATACGTAGCACAATAAGCATCCGGGTAATAGCCTGCAAAACATTCAGATAACGAGCTTCGAAAAGTCGACGTGTACATACCAGAACATGGGTATACGGCAGCAAGAAAGTATCTTTGGAAACACTGTCGCGAGACATGAGGATGACGTAGGTCAATCCCCAGATCGTGAAAAAAGCACCCGACTCGACGATAATGGTAACGAAGCCGGTGTAAAAGGACGCATGGAGCTTGCCCATAATTGTTTCCACCTTTTGTCGCGCCCAGTACAGCCGGAGGGCAATAGCAATTGAAACAAAAAGGTTGAGAGAGACGCAGAGGGAATAAAATGCGGTAGAGTAAACAAGTGTCTTCGTCCCCCACCAGGAGTCTGAAGGCCTTGTCTGGGTTATAAGGAGGGGTATTGACATGGCTAAGATGCGTTAATTTGGTGCTTATGCATCTCGGGAGAGGAGACCATTGCTTACCGACTCTTGAAATATACAGCAGCGACGGGAAGACGATAATCAGCCGGTTGGAGTTCCAGACCACGTACACCCGATACAACTAGATGATAATCATAGTGTCAACAGCCTGGCCGCGGTTGGCGCAAAATGGGCAAACCATCATTATATCCCCGATCCATGGCACTAGGGTAATACTTTCCAGAAAGTATGAGCGTGGAGAGCCGATTTGATGGGAGGAGGAAGGTTACTAACCAGACTTGGCTCATGATATGGATTTTGTTTTGTAGATGGTTTACGTAGTATGCGTTTGGCCCACCCTGCGATGTTCGATTATCGATAAACGTCACCTGCGCGAACTTCAGGCTACCGCCGATGGCAATCGATGCCAGACAAAACAGTAAGGTGGAATACACCACGATGGCCCAATACATCTTCCCTCGTTTCGGTCTTGAGAGCAAGACCTGTGTTAATTGGGTGTAAAGCATGACCAGGGCCCCTGCGCCAAAGGCCGCTCTGTAAGGAGGATGGAAAACCAAGGTATACTGACAGTCTGAGCTCACCGTAGGCCAGTGTAGATATGAGGATTCCATTGAACAAAGAACGGTCCAACTGGAGGTCATGTTGGGGCCCGTCCGCCATAGGGAAAGAGGTGTGGGCGTCGCAGGTCAGGAGTGCATGCCTGACAGGTGCGCTTATAGGTCGGTATATAAATAATATCTTACGTGAGTATACTTGTGGAGCATGTTGGCGTGATGGATCTGGCGATCAAAAGTCATCAGTCGGGTCAGAGTCAACGATAACTCTCATGCTTGAAAAGTTTCTAAATACTTTGAAGTCTACGTAAGGCTCTCAAAGCCTGAGCATACCCGTAGCCTTCGGCCTACAAATATAAAGCTGTGAGGATAGGAATTGTATCTCTTGGGGGAAATGAATACTCTGGCCAACGACATGAAACACTTCATTTACATCAGCTGTCCATAAATGTCTAGGACTGCCCACACGAGTTTGTTGGGAACGGTGTTCTGGCGTCTGGCAGCGCATCAGCGATAGGCTTATCGAGATCCTGTTCGCTATGAGGGACGTCCACGCAGAATAGCAAGCAATCCTGCGTTGCCTGTTGTAATACTTGCCAGGCGGGAGTCAACACCGTGTAGACCTTGACCGGAAAGATTAACCTGCCCACGTTTTCCAGAGTAAACTCCTTACACGTCACAACGAAACCGTATCCCCTTGTAGCCGCACACGAGTCGGTTGGGCGACGTGCAGCTGGTTGAGGCGTTTCATTGATCTATGTAATCAGGGAAGAATTGAATGGGTGAGAGGATCATCATCATCACAAAAGAACTTTGCATTACGTTTGTGGCCCCGGCCCGACTCCCCGAGTCGGAGAGCACACATGCAATCAATATATGTATGACAGACGTGAAAATTGAAGAGGCATGTACAGTTACGGTTATGGCTTCCATCTTGACCAACAACCACTGGTGAATAAAACCAGGAATTTAAAGGCTCGGACTTTATGAAACTGGAAAGCTTATAGGCGCCAGACAATAAACGCGCGCTGGTTGAGTTGGCACTTTACAGGCCAGATTATGTTGTTGTCTG
The DNA here is from genome assembly GCA_018858115.1 of Tephrocybe rancida. NCBI lineage: Eukaryota > Fungi > Basidiomycota > Agaricomycetes > Agaricales > Lyophyllaceae > Tephrocybe > Tephrocybe rancida. The sequence continues at coordinate 14,766 of JABCKT010000218.1, forward strand.
AACACCGCCTAGCTCAGTGACAATACAGCCGGTGACACCGAGAATGAACTCATGAGGCTATCCAGAACCATGCTGCTTACGAGCGCCAAATCGTGCTGCGCCTGTTGGTAGGTCAGGAGCTGAGTATACGAAATATTTTTAATCGCCCCCCCGCGTGTGAGATCCTAAGCTCAGAGAAACATCCCTTCACAGAGAATCCAACTGGGATAAATCGCAATTTCGCAAGTGAACAGGGCCAGATGATAGGTACTCTTTGGTAGTACCACATAGTCGGGTGCCGTCGAAAAGTCGGCCTTATGTCTCGAAGTCTCGAGCCGGTACATTAACGCGATCATTCTAAACCCCTTACCGAGATTCTTGACTTGTACTTTGAAGGCTGTCTATTCAGACAGGAGATGAGTATAGTTGATAAGATGTGCTGTCTTCGACTTACCTCCGAGAAGTCATATCTGCATGGTGACGTCGTCACTATTTCCCCAACAGCGCCAAAGACCAAGCATCCTATGCCCCCGACATAGGTCAATAGCGGATCGAGTCCGCTGCATTGACTTGGCGGTCGCTGCGCTAAGGTTGGCTGTACATAAGGCGCTTGAGCGGCGGAGGATGGTCGCTATGAGGTCCGACTCGGAGAGGCTTTTGATATTGTTGCCACTAATTCGTCTCTGGAGCTCGGGCTGGGCTCGGGCAACACAGCAGAGTCGGATGAAACTTGCGCGGTGGTGCTAATGGTAGGTGTCAGCTGGTGCCACAGAGGATAACTGACGCGGAGACTGACGATCCGTTGGTCGTTCAAGTCCCTGACATTTGTAGCTCGCCTTATGTATTTGGAGGGATTGTGAGTTCCCGTCTTAGTAGATCCTTTGTTGGAGGGGGGAACCTGATGGTCTCCTGGTTCGTTGATAAGAACAGAGTCATACAAAATTCAACTTACGGAAGCCTAAGCAACGGAGTTCGTAATAATGGAGAAGGGTTTCGTGCGTGTCACGAAAGGCTTCGAAATACGGCAGACCCGTTCCTGATTTTCAGCGGACTTTCTTCTCGAAGAGGCACGTGTTGTGATCAGGCCAAGGTATGAAATTGCTGAAAATGGTCTACCATGGTTCCAACTTCGCACCGACGCATGGCCATGGGTAATTTGCTCAAAGAGATTGTACGCAGACAAATAGAGAATTTGAGTAATCCTGCTGCAAAATAAGTCCGTCAATCCATGGTTCGAGCATGTTAGGCGAATACCCTCACTGTGGTCGTCTTAGGTCATTGCCCAAGAACCCAGTCCACGATCGGACGCTGTTTCCCTTGTCGAACCTTGAAATAAAGTACAGTTAATAACTTGTGTTAATGACATTGCCACCTCGCCACAGATCATATATCCCAGACATGGAAGGCAGCCATCAGACTATCCAATCATGCGCCCATCAACGCATAAAGGTAGATGGTTCCTTGTCCTTGTATCGCAAGGCAAATTTAAGATTGCATCTGATGAACACCAAATGGTCTGCGTCAAATGACATCTATCAAAATAGATTCGAAGCAGGTATGGACAGAGCTGAATAGCCGGTAAACAAAATTCAGTCGACGTGCAAGTCAAGCGGGGGCTACGGCTGGGAGTGGAAATCTACCGGTAGATGCTCTTTAGCTGGGTCTCAACCGCCTCGTTAGACATCTTGATATCTGAAGTAGAATGTCAGCCATGAAGACGAGGGCAGAGAGTATATGAGACGTACATTTCTGCGGATCTTGGAAACGACTTTGATGAGCGCACGGAACAAAAGAAAGAAATGGAAGAAAACAAACTTTTGCTAAATTCCTTGTCACGGTGCTTTTGCGAGAAGCGCTGTAGGGATGGTATCACAAGTTTGACCACCTCCTCCCCAATGGTCTCCCGCCCGTCCTCGTCATCCTCCATCACCTTCGCCAACTTATGCCGCTCCATGACTTCTTCCAACAAGTCGTAGAACCGCGTAAACTTTTCCTTCGTAGCGGCCTTGTTGATCTTTTCCTTCGGGTCGTCCGTCAGAGCTTGCATGAGGGGTGAGAAGTTCGAGTCGAAGTATGCCGCCTTCGCAGTGCGGAAGTTGGAGTTGAGGTAGTCCGAGGCGCTTTTGGGGAGCAGAGAGGGCAACGCTGGGTGGGCAGGTTCAAGGAGCAGGTGGTGACGAAGATAGGACACGTTGTTGAGAAGAAATATTGATGCGATTGCGGGTCGTCTCGATGATCGTGAGAGGGTATTCAAGCTGGTTATGGCAGTCACCACAACGTCGTCTAGAGACAACCATGAGCATCATCGAGAAATCCTGAGAAACGGTACTCACAAACGTAGTGCTCCAAGACCACCGCTTCGTCGCTCTCGCCGGCCTTAGCTGCCTTACCCACTTGTACGCCTTCCCCCATCTTCCAGTTCCCATCACCAAGAGTGAGCAACGCTGCCCCAACCGCAGCTTCGACCTGTGGTAGGCGCTCCATATATTTGATAGTCTAAGGCGGCGATCAGACCGGGGCCGTAAAAGAGGCGCAATAAACGCACAGATATGGTAAAGTCAGCGAGACCTGTGGTGACCAGCTCTCCGCCTTTGCCCAGTGCACCGAGCTTGAGGTCCGCGAGAAACTCCGGGAAGCTTCGAAGACAGATGGCTCGAAGAGTGTGTAGGCCGTCTTTGATCTCGTTCATATCTTTTCGTGTCTCACTGCCGCGGCGGGACAAAAGGTCGTCCCACTGGGATTGCATTGACAGCAAGGATTCATACGCCGAAAGCGCAAGGAAAGTGTACTTGGGCAATGACTTCTTGATCAGGTTGACTAGAGAAGTAAGGGTCGTGCTAAACAGCTTCAGTATCGGCGCTAGGAGCGTGCCGTAGGACGACCCCAACATCGAGGGGCTCGCTATGGGTGTGAGCTGCGAGAGGAGCTGATACTCGTCGCTGGCCACAACAAACAACATCTCTACCCATTTGCCGAACTCCTTGCCCGCGGCGATTGCATCGATTGTGTCCGCGCGGTCGATGGCGCGCTTCCCTTGGCTTTCGAGGCACTTTTGAGCCCAGACACCACGCATGTCAGCGTAGCCCTGCTGAGCATCCTTGAGCGTTGTGAGGATCGTCTGCGCCGCGAGGTGGGAAGGGTGAGTTGAGGGTAGAGGGAGTGTCCGGAGGAAGGCGACGAGTTGCCGCAGTGTCGCGAGAACGTTGGACGGGAAGGGCGTCATCGCCCACTCGGCACCTGGAGGTGGCGTTGAGCCTGATGATACCTCGGCGACGAGCTTCGTGTACAGCTGTGTTAGCTTTTTGGCACCTGTTTCAATAAGGCGTGCCTATAGAGGATGAGCTGGGTCTCTGAAAAAAGACAAGAACGCACCGTGTCAGCTGTATCTTGATCTGATGATTTGAACGCGATACTAGCGTTGAGACGCTCAACTGCCGCACGGTATTTATCCAGTTGGCCTGTTTGTGGCCTACAAAGGTCAGCGATTTCCGAATCAAAATACAGATACTCACCCCCTTAGGATCACTGCCTCTTCTTCTTCCATACCCTCCGAGCTACTCCCCACCTGGTCCATCTTGAGTAGCGTCTTGTCGATATCTACCCGGCGTCAGGTGAGCCTGATATAATTTCCACTAGAAACTTACTCGAAGCCCTTCGATTCAAGATTTGTGTCGAAGTGTACAACGGCAGAATAGATTTTTCAAGTTTCGCAAGCCGTGTATCGAAACTGTCGAGAATGGCTAGTCAGGTAAGTACAGCATTTCTCATAGTCATTCCCCGACACGCACATATCATACGCTGCGAAATTTGACGTGTCTTATTCAGATTTTGCTCCAACTGATACAACGATTAGCCAGTGTCAGAAACTGTGCCCTCTGCACCCACGAGCTCTATCTCTGCCGTCTCGTCATCCATGTTTACAGGATGGGCTTCCGCTGTCCACAAATTTGGATCAGGATGTCATTTATTGCCCATGGGCGTAAATCGTTCCATACAGATGAAGTCGCTGAAATATACAGAGAGATGGCAAAGCCCTGGCGGTCGTTAAGAATCAAGTTATAGCACAGTTTTGAAATAGTCCCAGGAAGAGATGGTAATAGCCAAGCAACAACATGATCGGCTTACATATGCTAATTTGATGCAAATTGCCTTTTGCGGAAACCAACAATTACGGACCACAGTTTTGCTTTGAATTCTGTACCTCAAAGAACAATAGCTTTCGAGCACAATTGTCCTTCGAGCCTACGCAGCTTGACTTGTTAGAATACCGATGGAGTGCTAGTCACTATAGCTAGTTCGGAGGCCGGGTCAGCTCTTGACTAGCATTGGCCACCGCATTTCATCATCTTATCTTCCTCCCTACTCCTCTGAAGAAAACCGAGCACAAGACCGAACGCAATATGACCGCTTGTGCTGATTTAGACTATGAACTGAGGCTTTACGCTCTACCTCCTAACAACTATTGTTTTCGAGTCTCATCAAAACCAAGCCCGACATATTCCCGGATGGCCAAAAGTCCGGCCTTTTATGGATGCAGGCGCTTTCTTCCTCTTGTTAACGTCTTGCCTTCATCTCTAACGCTCTTTTGACGACTTTCCTTTCGCCATTCTGGAAATGGCTTTCCAACTACTTTCTCTCTTTTTCATCGCTCACTATGTATTACTCATTCATGCAGCTCCTTGGCCACACCATGCAAGGCATGGAACCCACCGTGTCCGACACATTGGACGATCACTACAGGTCAAGGCTTTCCATCCAAAGTCCACATTCAAAGTATGTGTGCTCTCCCCATCTCGTTCTATAGACCTGACTCGTCTCCAGACATTCGGAACTGAAGGTATCGAGTCCCCTGCTCCGGAAGGATTTCGAAACGCCATACTCGCCGCTGCCGTTAATGACTCTGCAATCGCGTTTGTCCAATCGCACCTCGGTGTCAATGCGACCCAGGTAGGGTATCGATCTGGGTTCGTTGGAGGGGCAAATCAGAGATTCGCATACGTCAAGCAATTCCATGTAAGTGACATACGTTTCGGTGCGAGGCAATACTAAAAGCGCGTATCACAGGAGGGAATCCCGTTCTCCAACGCCGTAGCAAACATTGCATGGAAGAGCGGACGGGTTGTCGCGTTTGGACACTCGTTTGTCAATACCAGTATGTATTGTTCTCGTTGGCCTCCGACGTGATCTGATTCTAACATAACATACAATAGCCAACATCGCATCATCAACACCGACGGTGACAGTTGATTCCGTTATCCCTGATGTCGAACAAGCTCTCGAAGGATCGCGAAACGACCACCCAACCAGTCTCGAGTACCTTGTGCGAGAGGATAACTCCGTCTCCCTCACTCACGTTATGCAAATTCGCAATGAAACGACCGGGACATGGTTCGAGACCTTCGTCTGTGCCCACACAGGCAACATCCTCTCTGTGACCGACTTCGTCGCACATGCCACGGTAAGCAAGATATTACGCCGGTTGTAACTTTAACGGCTGACTGAGATGTTTCTAGTACCACGTCCTCCCGATTCACAAGCAGGCTTTCCCTGATGGCCAAGAGACCTTAGTCGATCCCGAGGACCTGTTGGCCTCCCCCTTTGGATGGCATAGCGACGGTATCGACAACCTCACGGTCACTGCGTAAGCTCTAGCCATAGTCAAGCTAGGATCTTGCTGACCAAAACTTCTCAGTGGAAACAATGTCGGGGCGGGTGACTTTAATAGCAACAGATCGACCACATTTGCCAATCAGACCTCGAACGGGCTCGTTTTTAACGTCAAGTACGATGATTCGCAAGACCCGAGTCTCGCTTCCAACCTCGCAGCCGCCACTGTCAATGCGTTCTACGTCAGCAACGTCGTACATGACTTCACTTACCGATATGGCTTCACGGAGGACGCGTTCAACTTCCAAGGCAATAATTTTGATAAGGGTGGCAAAGGTGGCGATCCTGTCAGGATGTCTGTGCAGGATTCTAGAGGTCTTAACAATGCAAATTTTGCCACACCTCCAGAGTAAGGAATCTGTCAATCTTTCAATTTTATAACCAGTTCTGAAGGGTTTCTTTCTAGTGGTCAATTTGGGCAGTGCAATATGTTCATCTGGGACTTTACCGCCGTAAGTAGCATGCTTCCTTGCCTTGCCAATGCCAGCTGAAGCTAACGCACCGTCTCAGCCGAGACGCGACGGATCTTTGGAGAATGACATTGTCGTCCACGAGCTTACGCACGGCGTTACAAACCGTATGACTGGCGGAGGTACAGGCCGATGCCTCCAAACCGTCGAAGCTGGCGGATTGGGGGAAGGCTGGTCTGATGCCATGGCGGAGTACGTCAAGGGTATCTTCTCCTTATACTGGTTGTCTCATGGCTGTTCCGCTAGGTGGATATCTCAAACATCTGAGAAAGTAGACGACTATGTCATGGGGAAGTATGTCATCGGTTCAGCAAAGGGTATCCGCTCTCATCCTTATTCTACCAACGCGTACGTCCGTATCATTGACCAACATACTTCGTGCTTGACACTTCGGCTCTCAGCAAAGTCAATCCTCTGCGGTACTCGAGTCTCACCGAATCCGATGAAGTCCACTGTAAGTTGCTTATTTGTCGCATGGCATCTGGTTGACTGATCACTCGACCCTTCGCTCTCTAGTCATTGGCGAAGTCTGGGCGAACATGCTTCACAATGTTTATGCCGCGCTTGTGTCCGAACGTGGCTTTTCCTCAGAGGCTTTGACGAACCCCGATACTACTGAAGGCAACGTGGTCTTCATGCATCTCTTCATGGATGCCCTCCTTCTGCAACCCTGCAACCCTACCTGTTAGTCACTCGATACCCATATTCCACTTATCGACCTGACGATCCATCAACAGTTGTATCTGCCCGCGATGCTTGGATACAAGCCGATGAGAACCGTTATAACGGCGCGAACAAATGCACCTTGTTCAACGTGTTTGCCAGCCGCGGGCTTGGGCTCAACGCCGACACTGACTTTGTAGATAACACTGATGTTCCTTCTGGCTGCTAAGGGAATTGACACCTACCAAAACTCACGACCCCGACATCGACTATCACGACGCACTCAAGGACACTCACTTCACCTCCACTATCTTATCTATCATTCCATCATGTAGCATTTCAACTCATAGCACCCTCGATGTATCTTAAGTTTCATTTGGCAATGTAATATACTCCTTGTTTCATTCAGATTCTGCTGCTATTCCTACATACATATAAAATTCTGCTACTTGCAATCGGACGGCCATTCCAAAGTTCTGTGTCGTCATTGGTTGGATCCTTGGGTTGGATTGATCTCAGATCTTCTCAGATCTAGGATTGAATATTGATCGGTCTGGAACCTGACCACAGCCATCACAAAATCCATAATTCTCACAGTCTTTCTCTCCACTCGTTCATTCCAAACAACACTTGTGTTCGCATTGGCGGGCTTCCGCTCAAGCGTGGCGCTCTAGAGCCAACCGAAACAGTCAATTTCGCTCATTACAACCATTTCTCCTTTGTTTGAGTTACCATGTCTGAACTGCAGCCCATCATCCCAGCGCATGACGACGCTTCCACTATCGTTGCAGCCGCACAGGATACACCTGAACCGGCGCCAATCACAGAGCAAGAGGTGGGCGAATACCGTGAACAGGATCGATTTCTTCCTGTGAGTGCCATGCAACAAGTCGAGGCATCTTATAACTGAATGGTTCAACCATAGATAGCAAATGTGTCTCGTATCATGAAAGCATCAGTTCCGTCAACAGCGAAGATAGCGAAAGACGCCAAGGAATGCGTACAGGAATGTGTCTCCGAATTCATTTCGTTCATCACGTCGGAGGCCGCAGAAAAGTGCCAGCTAGAGAAGAGAAAGACGATCGGCGGCGAGGACATTCTGTATGCGATGACGACTCTTGGTTTTGAGAACTATTCGGAAACGCTGAAGATACATTTGTCTAAACTACGGCAGGTGCGTTCTGGGGACGTCATTTCTTAACCTGGACACTCAATATGCACTCCTTGACAGAGCGGTGCTTCGGCAGCTGCCAGGGCTGAACAACATATCGAGCCGAGATTGGAGGATGAGTAGCATGTATATCATTCCAAAACGTGTCACTGGCTGAGCACAAGAATCATTTGAGGATTTGCCGGCGTCCTCGTTCGTTCAGTTCATGTCCTATGATTAGAATCGTGTGTATTTTATGCTATTATATTCATATGTTATATTGACCTCTGTCTGCATCGACGTCGCTTCAGAGGCTTGATGTCAGAATTGTGATGATGTGATGAAAGGAGCGCGTGTTACCACTCATCCAGCTTTCTTATGCATGCGTTCCTGCCTTTGGTGTAATTAACGTTACCGTACAGCTCGAGCCAAAGCGCGCAAAGAACTCTGTAGGACTGGACATTCAATACGTCATCAAGCGCTGTACAGCGCGACTGTCTTCCGCAATGGCACCAGAGCATATCGCAACAAGAAATTTTGCCCTCGCGATGGTTGTAGAAGACAGGGAAAATGATCATTGCGCCATTGTATCTTTGTCAAAACATAGGAACTTTTTGCTCAATCCATTCTTCTATCGAGCGATATCTTACCTTCCAGGGCGCCACGAAACTAGCCTTAGAGGCTTTTGAGCGTCATACGGACTGCGATCCCTGCAGACATCATACTTCGTCGTTCTGCGAGAAACAAAGAACGGGAATGGGTCCGGACTTGGGCGATGACAGGCTCTGCTCAAGGGTCTACGGAAGCCGGGGTGTTCGTAAGCAATCGTCGACGTTGCCCTCCAATAGCCTCTAAGCCTTTTTACGCGGTACTGAATCCGTTTGTTCGTACGCATCGAGTTCATCATGTTGACAACTCCCTCAAAGAATCTCAATAAGTAATAACCACGCAATGTGTTGCGCCCTAATCATGTCCCATCATAGACTTGCGCGTAGCTACGTTCGTTGTTCAACACAACAATAGATTTCCCGACAAGCCTAGGCCTTCCATTATACTGCTCTTGAAGTGAGAACGTCTGGATAATCATTATTTATCAGTGGCAACCGAAGTCTAACACTTACCCAACTGAGAATCAAATACAGTACCATTAGTAGGCCATCATGTTGACGCCATTACGTCTTGAGTTTCCAAGTTCTCAAATCATCTCCATTTCAGTCACTTCATTGTACAATTGGCACCACTACTATTATGTCCATCCCCCACCAGTTGCTACGTATATATCAGTTATGTATGTATGTCATTTGTAGGCACGCGGACAAATACATTGCTGGGTACAAGGTGAAGAAGGTATATGTAGGCAATATGAAGGTAACGATGAGTCCTCTTCAGCAATGAGATCGACAGACAGCTACTAATCGATTGGAACCCAAAGTTTGTTATTTTTCAACATGTAAACCCTCTTGTGTTTCTTACTAAAGTCGACAACTACCTCATAGGCCTTGCTTTCAGTTATGACACTACCAACGGTAACTTGACCCTGATAGAAAAAGACAGCCACCCTGTCAACAGGAACGGGTGTGTTCTCGGAAGCGGGCAAGTACCCAAAGCGGCTCGTCCAGCCTTTATGCAACAGTAGTTTAGTATTAGTCCAATGCATAACAAGTAGCTACCACGAAGAACTCACACGGAACGAGATCCTCTGCAGCAACATTGAGGGTTGAAAATTCCTTCATGTAAACAACAAGCTTTGACCCGGGTTTCGGTACAGTCTTGCATACTACGAAACCGAAAGCATCATTTGGCACGAAGTCAGTGTCAGATACGACGCTGTAGCTGCTCCAGCTCTCAAGGGTAAAACATCCCTTGTCGGTAGTAGTGATTGTCAAAGGCGTGGTTGTGAAAGACCCATCGAGTTCTATAGTTTGTGTTTACTGATTAGCGTCTGAGGAAAAATGATTTGAAGGCCCAACGAGTGGCAGCGACCGCATATGAGTTGGACCATTCGATGGGGTTGGAGCTGCTGATTTCTAACACCGGTCAGCACGCGCCACCGTCACATAAGCGGATCGTGTCGTACTGTTATAGGGTATAACAGCACATACAGTGTTGGCAGTGGCTTTTGCACTGTTGGAGGCGACGAACTTTTGGATACATAACGTGTAGTGTCCGAGGGCTAGATTTTTTTAATATTTCCGACTCAGGAAGCGGTCAGCCGCCGGTAGTACCCAGGATATTCGAGTGACTTGCCAATTTGAATTGTGAGTTGATAACCTGTATCCGTCATTTCAAAGTTAAAGGACTTGGGCGTGGGTTGGGAGTGGGTGAGGCGAGTACCAGTGGTGCCATAAGATGTGACACGCTTTTATACTGCAGTGATGCCAAACCGATTGAGTTACAGTCTCGACGCTCGGCCGGTGTTCAAACTCGAAATCCGGCAATGCAATGTCAACTTAGTTCAAAGTTGAACGTTGAACGTTGCAGAAAATCTGAGTTTCGGGAAATCCGGGCAGTCCGTCCGTCCGGTCTACCAAATTTGTTAGTCCGTGAGCTTATATACGGCCTGTATACACCATAGACGTGCCATTTACCTTGTATGATAATGTAAACAATAAACGCGACCGTGTCTGGTATTGACTCGCGACACGGTCTGTTGAATCTTGGGGCGTGGGAATGATGGCCGATTGGGTACACACGCCTTGGCGTCAACCGTGACAAGACTCGGCGCTTTCTATCATCGTTGGTCGCATTTCTGTTCTTTCTGAGGCCCTGGCCAGTATGGAGGGTCAATTGCATTAGTGCCAACAGGTTGGACAACACGTGTATCTTGCTTGGGTTGTGAGCTATGTACGCAGCGAGACAAATCGGACAAGTTGAGCCCACTTGATACCATGTAGCGAAACGGAGTGTCCTTGAAGGCGAGCAAGCAGTTCTTTCAAGCTGATATTGCTCATGATCGTTCAAGTTGTGCGAAACAACTTAGGTTCACCGTGGCAGGCGTTATATAATATTATCCGGACCCGGACGGACGGACGGACCGGATGGACGGACTGCCCACTATTATACTTCGACGTTCGGGCCCAAAATGCCAAATCAGCTAGCGGTGCAGTGTGGCATACAGCTGGCCGACCCATTCCTTTCGTGGTTCCCTAATGCGTAATTATTGTTATGAGAACTCCCTGATGAGCTCTCTGCTCTAAGTTAGCATCATATAGCATCGCAGATCATAGAACACCGGTAGGTGCTGGCCGGGCCTTGTCGTTCGATTAGAAGGTCTGACAGTTTGCTCAAACCCTGCATATTTTGATCTCTGGTAGCCGCCCAAGCGGAAGTTTCCTGACGCCACCTTGATGATCAGACCCTTGAAAAGAACGAAGTTGGCGCCCAATGGGAATACACAAAAGCGGGAAGGAGAGGTAGAATAGTCGAAGTATAGTAACGATTGTACAAGATCTGAGGGACGTCCTCGCGATCGACAGCCAGCTCCGAGACCTTCGCTGCTGTCGGAATTAACTAGCTTCATTATGGTCTTCTCAATCGTCATATCACAGGCTGGGGTGAGGTTACTCCAGATGCGGAGCATCGATGGAGAATGTAGACGTGCCTTTCAAATGGCATGCACCACTAGTGAGGGCGAACGTGCACCCCAACAGATCCCGGGACTAATGTACTATTGTTGAGAACGTGGTTGTGCCGCGCCGTCTGGGCATAAAATTGAAATTTCCTGCTTCCGTCGCGGTACAAGCCTGAGAGCACCACGGGGACGACCATCCGAGATTTGCTGCTACCCGTCCGACCCTCGCCAGGCGATACGACACAGGGCGCGGCGTTGCCCCCCCCCGCTTCCCGACGGACAAAGAAATATGCATCCATGTCGTCCTCGAAGGGTAATTGGACGATGTGAGTAGCCATTTGGTGTAAGTCCGACCGCTCGAGCAGGAGATCCATATGCCGCCGTCCCATTTCTGGTAACAATTTCTTACTGATCCAGCCGGACTCCAGAAAGGCGGAAATTGTAGTGGAAATCTTAGTCGGTGTCATTCCGAATCCACGGGTTCACCAACTTTGAATTCCCCTAATGTACTGTATCAAGTTCAAGCTTCATTCTGAAGCAGCTCATCCGAGCAACATGTGACCCGATTGGCAGGGTGTTGTATCTCGAGTCTGCACCTCAAACCAGTAAGTACGATCAGTCCATCCTGAAAAGAAGCTGCTTCTTCGACGCCCATATTGCGAGTCCCTACCAGGGTATCCTTCGAACAGGCGGTAATGAAATCATTCTGTTGTCTAAGCAAGTGTCATGCTTGCTGTTGGTTTGCATCACTGGTGAGGGCGCAATTCGATCAACGTCGTCTTCCATTCAGTCGGCCAACTCCATTCCCAGTTATTCTTATACCTTAATGATAATGTCATACCAGAAGTCGCACCCTTGGCCGTAATTCTTAATACTTGGAACCGGGCGTGTCCCACTGCAGCTGGAATGACAGTACCAGATCCGTTTCGGAAACTGGTGGGTCACACGACACTTTCCATTATTAGTGGAATGTGAGATACGACATGAAAGTGTTGGCGCACTTGCGATGGACGAAATTCGTGTTCGATGAAAATGGCACTATGATGGCCCAATTATGGCCAAGCGTTTTGAAAACAGCAACGAAACAAATTCGGGAAAGCCATGTGATGGGCTCGGGGCAGCATACGGCCCAGCCTTCAGATCCTGAAAGCCTGAAGCCTGGGTTCAAGCCGCGGCTTTTGCATACCTATCAACGAAGGCCTGAACGGTGAATTCAACTCAAGTTAAGTATGTCTGCAAGAACAAGGTTCGGTGAACGCCGAATTTTGATCGATGATCTTGACCCAGTTCATCCTGCTCTGTCAACTAAGGCCTACACATATAGACTCATGACCTCTCTCTACAACGTTTCTCCTGCTCCAAACGCTATAAAATACCTTACAATATATCAGTGGGCCGAGTACGAGGAGCGCTAGAATCCTTTCGCAACGGTAGTTCGGGCCCAGCACAGGCGCCAGACGGAGTGTAGCTTGCTGCCATCTTTTGCTCCTATCACGCTGCCCGTCTCACCGAAACAATACCACAAGTGGGGCTCGCGACAGGCTCTCCCGTTTGACATGGTCCTTTTGAGCGCGCACACCGATCATCATGTTCCCCAACTCCCATCTTCCGCTGCCAGACCCCCCGACGCGCTATGACACACTCTGAGCCTTCCTCAAACGCCCTTCATTCAAGCTCCCTGCGTCCAGCCCCAACCGCTCCCCCCCTCTACCCCGCTATCCACCCCCCTTGCCCCCCCGTCCACACCCTGCACCCCCAAACACCAAGCCTCCCCCCACCTCTTGACCCAAAGATCAAGAAACGCGCCTACCGCGAGTTCGAAGTGGCAGCGGCAGCGGAGGAGCGCAGAGTCGCGACCCTGGACCACTTCCACGATTGTATCATCTGCATCCGCAAGTGTGCCAGGGACGAGGACGAGGAACGCGAGGGGCGCCTTTGATCTAAGTACAAGAAGACGATGAGGAGACCGACGAAGAGATTGAGTGTGGTGGTAGTGGTGGACCCGGTTGGGGACGCGGTAGAGGTTGCAAAGAGTGTGCTCATACGGGCGTCGGTGGTTGTGTTGGATGTGGTAGGTGTGAAGGACAAGGACAACGAGGAGGTATGTTTCAATCTCTTCGCGATCAATTATCATTCGACCAACTTGGTGTCTTTCTTAGGACTTCGAACCCCTAATTCCAGGTGCGTTACCGACGCATCGCAAGCAAGGTCTAGAGCCAGTGCTTGAGCAGACAGTCTCCGACGCCACTCCGTACTCTGCTTCGACGGTAATTCGTCCCGGGTGCGAGCCGCGAACTCCTGGTCGACGTAGAGCTCGATGGGACCCCACAACTATTATTTGATACCTTCTTTTCCTTTACTCTTAGATACCCGCTCACCAGGACTGTTCTTCGTGGCTAGAGTTCCTTTTTCCTCTTGCAGGATATATTTTCGTTATATCTACGGTCTCGCATTTATTCTGTACGATGTAATATACATTCATTGGTTAACCATACACGGAATGAACTTGGTCGTGCTCTAGTATTTTGATCATACCGTGTGCGCAATACCAATGCAACTCCCAGTTCTCTTCCTCGCTTCAGCCACTCCAGAGATTGACGGCGGTGGTGTGTCACAATGGACATGTGCACATCACTGCAAGACAACTGGCAAACAGTAAACTCTCGAGTTGATATCCGCAAGGGGCGAGGTGGGGTTGGCTGGAGTTTGGGCACGCACCATCAGGCGTCGTAGAAAAGGCATACGTACATCTCCTAGACGATTTTCGATAGCTCACATCTTAGGCACTGCAACAGCCATACACTCAAGACGCAAGGGTGGGTGCTAAAATCCCTAATCCTTGATGCAGCGACAAAATGGGCTTCTCGTATACTACACCATGTAAAGGCCCTCAGCACCAAGCTCTGTCTATCCTACACTGCGTTCACGGTAAAGTATTGTCCACGTCAAAAGCACGACCTCTGGTAGCCCAACCTTGATTTCAGAAGCGATCGCAGAATATTGGCAAGGACCACTTACCGATATGTATCTCAAGAAGACGACGACTAATTGTAAATCTTGACTGTGATGTACCCCAAGGCTCCGCTGTCAAGGTTGGCGCCGCTATCATCGACAGTCCACTCGGCGCTACGCTCTATTCAAATGATCTATGGTCAGTTCACCGGGTTGATGAAAAAGGAGATTTTCATACCGCTGACCCTCCATTCATTCCTTGAGCCACCCCAAGGGCACGACCAATACAAGTGACACACTTTGTCGCCATCGACCTCATAGACATCGAGCCCGCCTTCAGTGCCGGTAGGCGACGATAGGCGGCCGCACGAGTTGATCTTGTACTGTTGTCCAGCATCGACCTCTTTACCTTCGACGTCCCCGATCGAAATTTCAGCGTCCTTGTTATCTATACAGACATCCCGATGAGAATACTTTCACTAGCAGCGTCAAGTATGTAAGAAAAGTGACTTACTATCTTTGTGAAATTTTCCCCAATCGAGTCTGACGTTCTTAACCACGAGTTTTCTTGTGCTCGAGTTGCTGATGACGATAACGATCCACTGAGGATATTCCATTGTATGGTGGTTTCGGAGGATATTGAAAATGAGTAAGTATGGATTACCTCTGGAGGGCAATGGAGTATCTAGAAGCCGCTGGGTCCTTTTATAAGTCTAGCCCGTGACTCCCGTTTGTGAGACAGATCTCCACACGTTCATAACGCCGGTCGCCAATCCTAGTTAGAGTAGTTTCTAAAGACTAAACAGGCCAACAGACAGGGCTCGAAGACATGTAAAATGTATGAACCGATTAGCGGTGTGCTAGTGGACTACTCCGTTATTTGACGAGGACTGGCAAGCAACGTCCCGATGTGGATTTGCACCCCATACTGATAGTCTTTCATTTCGGGCGGGGGGCGTGGAGGTAAGAGTCTAATACTTAGTGGGATATATCGGTGAACAACCTGTTTATAATGACGCAAACTTTGACGTCCGAGTTCAATTGTGGCACCGGGCATACCATGCCACCGGCCGACTTGTCAATGGTCTGCAGTTCGCTCTTGAATCGGGGGTTCCGATCAAGTTCCATATTAATATTCTGAGAATTCCCAGTGGACGGAACCGTCTCGTTCAAGTTAGCACCGATATCATTGATCATATCGTTCGACACAGGTTCGAGGATTATTTCATTGAGAAACCCCATTATCAAGGATAACCTGGGTTTCTGTAAAAAGTCATTCTTGAGAAACCTGGTTATCGTCCGGTGATGGAGTCCGGCCTCGGTCATCAGGGGCTCCCAAAACGGG
>JABCKT010000219.1:0-30371 GCA_018858115.1 Tephrocybe rancida
GGATCTACCTCAACTTTTTTTCTTTCTCACGATCTTGCCAACTAAGAATATCATGGACCGTCCGTTTCCCTGATGTAACACTGAGGAACTCACCAACCAGATAAAATTTGGAAAATTCCCTTACACTCAACTCATGGCACTCTCACTGACTCCATAGCTTGCTCAAAAGCCACCATGCCAGAGTGAGCACTAAGGAGAGTAAATCAACATTAGCTTCATTTGTCTGGATATGTCGAACAAAATATCGCGGTGAGTAGTTCCCGGTACGGCGCCACACTTTATGTCAGTTCTAAAACACAGGTGTGTAAAGCACATTGATGGCCTTCTACGACAACTAACTATCTAAGTGGACTTGAATACCAGCTGCATACTCGGATCCAGCCGGTGGACGTACCCCCCCAATTCAGTGCGCCCTAGCAAATTTTTATATAATGTATCCGAGTCCCTCATGAAACTTGAACTTGAAACGATAATGATATGTTCCCAATGTACGTGTATACGTAAGACTAGAAATGAATAACGTTCTCGCATCTTTCGATCGAGTGCTTCTCAGTAAAATAGTAGTAGTAGTACAGGTCTGTGTCATAAAAGTCCAGTGCTCGTGGTCGCGCTATCGAGTTAGCGAATGTGGACATGTATGGTATAGAAAACGTCAGGGTCCTGTAACATCGTGCATGCTGTGTGAGCTACAAATCACCAACAACCAGGCCATCGAATCTACCCATCGCCGGTGCCATCCCTCCTTGCATTCACAGACAAGGCTCGCAAGCTCCCGACGACTCATTTCGAGTCATCCAAGTAACGATCGGAGAGATAGAAACTCTTCGGGTTGGCATCGACATACCAGTCAGGTTCCCGTCCTAAGATACTCGTCAATTTGTCCAGCCGCGGCTTGCTGGGCCGGTTCGTATATGAAATCCTCATCGAGGTGCACACGGTCAAGAGACACATGCACACTTTCTTGCCATATGGGTCGCTTGGGTCGGTGGAGGGATCCATGCCTTTGGGAAAGACCAGGACGTGGTTGAGGCGAACACCTGATGCCGCACGAAGTATGTTCGTGGCGATGATCGCTTTGGACGCTGGGTGTGCATCGGGAGTATAGTTACGCGATTTTTTACCGTACTTGTCACAGTATGCGACGAGCCACTCTTCAGGAACGTCAAAGCCATAGACGAAACGTCGATCTCGGTTGGCACGCGTATGCCGAGGAACAGGCAGCACAATTTGATCTTTAATCGCTGGGTTATTTGGAAGAGGAGGGTCGGTTGGTTTGGGTTTCGACCGAGAGGATTTGGATTTGGATTTGCCCACCGACCGGGTGGGTGTGGGGGTCTCCAACTGGGGGCGACGATTAATAATAGGGATACAAGAATATTCAGGAACTTACCCTCATCAAATCCATGGTCTGCTCGATAGATGCGACAGATTGCGCAGAGTCGATAGCCACATATGACATCGTAATGTTTTGACAGTCGCGTCACGTGATAATCCCACTGCCACTATTCGTCGATAGTGGCCACAGGCTTAGCTATCATTGGCCCACGAGCGTTGTCAAACTCATTGGCCACCATTCCGACTGTCGCTGCTTGTTCAGCTGGGACCGTTGTCGTCAGGGCTACTATTAAAATCACATTGTCCTCCGGATCCGGAGTTCCAAAAAAAAATTCCGCGAGGTCAACCCTACATGTCAATTGAACGATAAGTACGCGTGGAATTCTCTTGCAAGGATTGGAAAGCCTAATTTACAGAGTGTCATTTCTACAAAAGCCGACTGCGACTCGGAGGTCGGAGCCCTCTTCGTTTGATAAAATGACGTTGGACCCCAGGGAGTTATTTTTGAAAGTTCTGCATGCCCAATAAAAGAAGTGGCCACCGCCGATCCTTGTCGTATTTCTCAGGCTATGTAAAACCATTGTGCTGCTGTGATCAGGAATAACTGTCGCTATTGTTCTTTGGAGTCCAGGATTATTATTTAAGGGCTAGAACTTGGCTCTCACCACATCTACCCAACATTTCACTCTTACGCTCCCGATGTCTCTTGACAATATCGATTTTCTCACCACTTTCGCGATCGCCTTGAAGAGCCCGCGCGAGGGCCCTTGGTATGGCGTGTGGGACTGGATTTTAAATGAACTTCTCTTTGGGAACTTAGCTGTCTACCCTAAACAGACCACCAGAACCTACCCACAGTATCCCCTCACTTCCGACATCGATGTCGACTCGCCTGCAGAGATTGCAGAGGATGATGCTCCCGATGAGACTCCTGAAGCTGAACAGGACTCGGATGATGTCGCTCTAGAGGATAATGAGTCTTTGATGGAAGTTGACGATGAGACGGGGGATGATGATGACGATGAATTGGACACGGGAGCCGATCCTGCAACCCCACCTCCCGCCTTTTCGCGGGAATCAACCGCGCCCAGCCCACCCGACGTCATAGCCTCCAGCCCGGATGGTGTCCCGTATGGTATAACATCTCCCGTACGTCGCTACTACCGCCGACGCGCTAGCACTCCAAGCTAAGGCTCCAACCGTTTAGTTTTCGTTTACAACTTTTGTTAAACTAAACGGAAACAGTAAACAAACGGTAAACAAACTGTTTATAAACTGTTTACTTCGGGAAAATGGAAAATTGTGTCGATGGAGACTCTGGAAAGCTCTGTGTTCATCACGCACAGGCTAATTGCATCAGTTCAACGCCATACACCATGTTTATAACCCATGTCTCCGTTATGCACTACTGCCACCCCACGTGCAGGCAATTTTCACGCCTCACTCCTACTGATCATTAAAGGACTGAGGACTTAGACCTTGTACTTAGTACGGGTACGACGAGCCACTGCCCGTGCTCGCAGGCTCCTTAATGCATTGGTAGATGTAGCGGGGGGCTCGACCATAAGATGCAATATAATATCCGGGTGAATGGAAGCTGTCGTCACATTGTGAAGGATAATATCTTCATAATACTTACATCTGTCCAAAGTCCCAATGGCGATGATTGTAGACAGAGATGTCGCTTCGAGAGGTTCATCGAGGAGTGAAATTGATTGGTTTGAGAGATATTCTGATGAGCGGCTTTGGAAAGTCTCAACTAAGTGAACATTCAAAAAAGTAAACCAGTACAAGATACCAGACAGAAGATAGGCAAAGGGCAAGAGCAGCCTGAAGAGTGTCGTGTTCATGGTTAGATCTGGTTAGATACAAGGTTAGCACATCAAAAGCTGCCATCAGGTCACGTGTACTATCTTAGCCTTTCCATTTGCGGGCTTAGCATTGGCAAGGCTAGCCCTTTTCTTGCCTTGTTTCGTACTAACTTTCGTTGACTTCCTCGCATTCCTTTTGACCTCTAGGTACCTCCTTCCAGCTTGATAAAACATCCCCCACAAACTGTTTACAAACTGTTTGTTTACCGTTTGCCAGAGCTGGTAAACTAAACAGTAAAAGTAAACGGTTTTACCGTTTAAAAACGGTAAACAAACTAAATGGTTGGAGCCTTACTCCAAGCCAAGAGGACCCAAGATCATCCTCTTCAACCCCAGGCCCAACTCGTAGATCGAAACGCTCTACACGGATACCCGACTTCATACAGCTTCTGCATGGGCTCAGAACAGGGGTCGTGAAGTCATACATCCTCCTAGTGGTTGAAATCAAAAGAGAACCAACACATGCTCAGATCTTGTTCTACGACGTCCTCGAACAAGCCAGTCAGCAGGTCGCGCACGCCTTTCTGTGCGAAGATTTCGATAACACCAACACTATTGGAGTCATTGTTGCTCTGGGGCGGTATTGGAGATATGTCGAGTTTGACCGCCACACTGTCTTCCTACCCAACTCTCGTCGCCCAGATCTGAGGCCTCCGTCAGAACAGAGCTACACCAGCAGCCAGTCAAACAGCCAGTCTAGCGGCCAATTCAGTAGCCAGTCGGATTCCAATGATGAAGATTCGACCGACGGAGATTCCACCTTTGGAGATTCTCCGTGGAGGGTCATACCAGAATTCGAGGCCCTTTGCGTGAACACTTATTGTGTCCTCGGTACAACCCAGTCCGAGGCTGCCTTCGCTGTTGTGCAAAATCGAATGCAGGATCTAGCTGGGCGGCACCCATGGTGAATGCTATATGCCAGTTCTGAAACACAGACATGTGAATTGCATTGATGTCCATTTTTTCCATACTTAAAAGACTATCCATATCTGTATATCACGTATCAAACTCCCTCACGAAAGAAGTGATATGATTATTCAATGATTGTTTGCCGGAGCGATGCCAAGGGTGGCCTGAATTACTTTAAGTTTCTGTACATAACTCTCGTGTGGATTTTCAGTACTTCAATACCTTACAAGCTCAAGCGCTCAGGTAGAGTCCTGACAACTTGTAATACCAGACAACAATAATGATAGATGGTGTACATAAATACTTAAGAAACTCAACATACATACGCAACGTAATAATTTAGGGCCGCTCTTTCCTTAGCCGTCACGACTTTCCACTGCTGCCTCCAGTGACCGACTCAAACAGTTTCCTGCTGGTCTCAGTGAACGTTGTGGTCTGCGTGAGCGGTGTTTCTCCTGATGCCACATGCGGCTGCAACTCGTCCTTCTTCACCCCACGATTCCTCAGCGCATAGTCCCGACATGCTTCCCTGCTCTTCTCCAGTTCGGGGTCCTCACGGTCCCACGCAAAAATCCCAAAACCCGGGAAGTTAAACTCCAGGAGCTCCTTCAGTGCTGGCAAAAGCAGCTTGTCAGGCGCGTAGGTCCCCGAGTTGTTATCGATCACAAGCTCCCACTCGACCTCATGATCCTTGATGTCATCACTGAACGCCGCCCATCCGCCCTTGGGGCGTGGGTGGAACTCCCCGCTATACCGCACCGTTTCGCAGCAATTACTGTGAAGCGCGTGTTTCGATGCAAAGTCGACGAAAAATGCCGCGCCCGTTTCAGAAAATCTGAAGGAATCGTCTTCAGACGAGATGATATACGTATACACGGCGGGCTTGATACGGTGCTCGAATTCAGCTGCGCCTGGGCGGCTGCTCTCCCCTCCGTGCAGGAGTTGTGCGACGTCGGAGAACTCGTCGATGACGCCGAAGATGTTACGGGCATTGCGGGCGTAGAGCATGCGATGGCCGGCCTGGATGCCCGTGCGCACCGCGATCGAGGTGGTTCCCTGGAAGATGCTCTGGGCTGCTTTGTATTGGCGGTTCCAGTTTTGATGCTGGTCGCCGAAGAAAAGCGGGACGCCGCGTAGGAACATCTTCCATGTCGAATAAAGCCGGGCGTCATCAAGGTTCGTAAGTCTCCCCACTGCTGGGGAGTAGTGTCGTGAAAATCGTATGGGTCCGTCGAAGAGATATGGGAATTTTGACGGGTCTGCATCGACTGAAGGACGGCTATCGATCTTGAAGGTGTTTCAAGTCAGGAATGTATGTAACAAGGATAGACACGCCGTACCTTGAGCCAGAATGTGCCCCTCGCCTTGCGGAAAAGTGGACCTTCAATTTCAGCTTCCTTCGCGCCCTTGGATATCGAGGTCTTGAACTTTCCAATAAAGTCGTCGTGCGGGGCATTGTCGTCCTTGTCGAGGACTTGAACGTGGAGGTCCGCGACTGCCGGTACATTCTTGATTCGCCAGATTTCGTTCCATACCGGAGCCAGTGTGTCAGCTTTTACAGCAGACCTGAGACCCAAGATATAAATTATCAGCTCAAGGTGTGTGCGTTTGAACGCACACGAATGCAATCTTCTCGTCGATGTCGGCCACAAAGTATGGATCAGCAGACCCAACCACATCCATCTTTGGCAGCCCCGAGGCCCCGATAAACTGCCTTTGGGTTAGAGGTTTATTTTCTTTGAAAGTGACATTGGTGATTACCTGAATCTCAATGTCAACAAATGGTATCTGTCCCAGCTTGGCTGCAGCCAATGCCTTTGTCACTTGTGCGACTTCATGCGCACTCGATTTAGCATTTTGGACAGCTTCGACAATTCTGGTCACACTGAAAGGATTGAGGCGTCCGCCAGGCATGGTCGCAAGGGACGAACGATGGTACACGTCCTGAGAGCAGTTTGATGGTTTATATGGCACTGTAGCAGATCACCTCCATGAGCGCTGGGACCAGGAGAGTCGTCTGAAGGCTGTACAAAGTTAGACGAACAAGTCTGAACCCCTGAATTGCCCGAAATAGAAGACCCACGTTGCTAAGAATCTTGGCTAATAATAGCAACTTCTGAATCTTGGCTCCAGTACACTGTCACATTCCTCGTGAAGTAGACTTGAAAACCAAGAGACAAAGTTTAACGTCAATATAACCTATTGGGTGGCGCGTTGCGCGTATCATGAATTACTGGGTTTATACATTGTTCAAGGGCCCAGGGTTCACTCCGGGTTGCCAGTTCAACCACGGACATCATTTGGCAGCTTGCAACAGTGACAGATAATCCATCGTTTCCATAGGGCAGGTTATAGGCTCGTCCAGTGTAAGGGTGTCCTACACTGTGGTAATAGTGTTCAAGTTGAATGCTAACTTTTGCTCCCAGTGATCATCAGATAACCAAGTTTTCCCAAACAATTGAAAACCCTCCTTCGCTCTTCCACTGTAATCGCAGACTTCCGGTTCTTGAACATATACGGACCGACATTCGACTCGTCCGACGTCGACTATTACATCAGAGCACGCATCGTGTCCGTGACTACAATCTAGAGGCCAAACCAGATTTCACAGAGATCATCGTCGCCATACTGCTGAGCTCATGCGTATCCATCTCAATACAGGACTAGTCTATCCTCAACGCAATGGACCCTTCCACCAATTCAATCTAACCTGAATCGATTCAAGAAAGAGGCGGCGTGGGAAGTGCCACGATTTTCTCTGTTCATGTTGAACGTACATGCGTACCTATACGAAGTCATCACCGCAATGAACCCAACAACCTTTTCAAACTCTATGATGATATCCATTGATCCAGGCAATACCTGCAAAATCCTCTCGGTCGAAAGCCCCATACACTCTTCTAGGTAATCCCGCCATATTGTCCCACCCGTTCCAAAACGTACACCTGCGACCCGGGATCGGCGTTTCATCTACGGCTGTTACGTTCCCAAGGACCGGCTCGTCCAATACTGTGACGACAACGCACATCGTGGCAGCAACTATGATTTCAATATGGACCCAAACACGAAATTCATCGTTGGCACGCGTCTGCTGAGCGCGTCATCGCGTATCAGTCTTACGCATGAGCTAGCCATTCCTGCAGGCATGGATCCCTCCACCGACCCAAGTGAGCCTTATGCGAAGAAAGCCTGCGTAGTTCAATTGGCTGTGTTCATTTCATTACAGCACTCGTTTGCGAACCGGCTCAGCAAGTCGGAGATGGATACCCTGCAGAACATTTTAGGTAATTTGGTTGACGCCAGCCCGAAGAGCTTCCTTCTCGACCCCTACTAAGCGGATCGCTCTAGGCTATGGGATGTTGGAGTTGTTTTCAAAAATTGAAGATGGCCCAAGTGCCACCTCCTAAGACTTTGGAGAGTCTCACTAGTCTCCTTGTTCAACATACATATACTACGAAATCACCACCCAATCGATATCGTTTTCGAACCCCTGCAATGCTGTCTATCGAGCAGGCTATGAAGCCAGCGAGTGTACGAGAACATCCTACTGCACAAGTTTATACTAATTGTCAAAATCTCCAGTTGTCGGCACCCCCTAGCACCAAAGCATCACATGCAACGCCTGGTCAATCCTCCCGTTCAAAGTTTAAGCCTTCACAATCAAAACCCGACCGCCCTCTCCCAGGGAACCCGGCCATCCCAGATCAAATCATTCTTCCTAGTCCCAACCGGACACCCGCCACCGCAGATCGACGTTGGATCTACGGATTTTACGTTCCCCGAGATTGGCTCATCGAGCACTGCGAGCAGCATGCTCATCGTCCCCGGAACTACAATCCTAAGACGCATGACGAAATGAAAACCTACATCGCCACCGATTTGCAGAGCGCCGCAGCACGCGTCGAGATTAGTCTTGAAATCGTCTTTCCCCAAGGCATGGACCCTTCCACTGACCCAAGTGATCCTTATGGCAAGAAAGTCGCTATCGTAATCTTGGCAATCTGCACCTCGATGAGTGGCTCGTACATAAACGGCCCAGCCAGTCACGGGTGGATAAATTGAAGAGCCTTATTGGCCAGAAACCGGCCTGTTATGTGGACCCAAGGGACTACCATTACTCATAGTCAATTGTGGCGATACTGTACTTATATGCTGAGGACCAGTGAGGTACTGAAGAGGTGGCGTGGAAAACAGTACCCTTGAAGATCCTGGTTGGTTCTCGGTCGTTTCTTTGTCCAACGTATTTTATATATTATATGACTGAAAATATTATTTCATTTCTAGTCTTGGTCACTACGCTTTCGTATTACATATCCAAAGCCCGTACATTATCGGTAGTGTAAGAGGATAGTAGGGAGGTTATGCACTGGGAACGTATGTTCCGAAAGCAAACTATTTTTGCCCTTTCAAATCTTTCCAGTGGTTCCATTGGCCCTTGTCCAGTTTGCAGACCTCGTCGATCGACTTAAATCTTGAGTTAAAATGTAAACCCTGTTGACAAAAATGTATTTTTGTGTATGGTAGTACATGCTATGCATATGTAGATATTCCTATATTGATGGATGGTAGTACAAGAATGGGGTGGCACATCATGGAAAACAAAAACAGACCCCCGATCGCATCATAAAACGCCACGACACCACGGGAATTGTTACTATGCGAGAGCCTCCGTGAAGCGGGAGGCCTTGATTTTGATATACAATAAATGCGGGAAGGAAAGCGAGAGGGTGAGCAAACTGTCAGAAAAGACGTCAATGAGATTTCAGGTAATCAAGTGGTCCATGCAGGCGGAATCCATGGTTCAGAGTCGAAGTCACCAGTCCCGAAAGAAGTAAGACCTTCAAGCTCGTCGTCCAAGTCCAGGTCCGAGTCACTCGCCAGATCGCCATATCGGACGAGGGGCGAGCTCATGTGGAACTTGGATGTCAGTGGTGTCTTTCGATTCGCCAGCGAGCGGTACGAGTCGTTCCGCCGCAGCATCATCTTCGCCACTAGCTGCTCCATGCTGCTAATCATGCCCTTCCTCATTCTTATCGGCGTCCCATTTTCTCTCTCCCTTTCCACCTCCGCCTCTATGCCCTCAACCTCGATCTTCTGCTTCTCCATCTCCTCCGCCATCTTCAGCCGCAACATCGCCCCGATCTCCCGCCCGCGCTCCTTCTCCTTCTTCCGTGCTCTCCGTGCCTCCCACCGCTGGTGCACCGCACCCTGTTCCATGAGCGCCTGCTCGAGCTGCCGCGCCGCGCGTTCGGCATTACTAGATCGCTTTCGAAGTTCCCCTAAGCGGCGAATGTCAGGATTCGAGCTGTCTTCGGTTGACGCGGGGTCGACGTCGTAATTCTCGGGCGATGGCGATCGTGGGAGGCCTTCTTCATCCAGGAGCAGGAGGCTGCTACTGCTGGGGCTAAACGGGGATGGTGGGAGGCTAAAATCCGCCTGCTCACGCTGCGGGCCTAGATCGGAGAAGTCATCAGGGTCGGTGCCAGGTAGGGATATTAGCGTGGCGCCGGGTGACGGCGGCGAGGTGAACATCAGATCGTCCGCATTGTCATCGTCTAACTCGAGGCCAGGCAGCCTCGAGAAACCGCGTAAGGATGGCGAGGAAGGGGAGTTGGGGATATCATCGAGCTCGGGGAGAAACTCAAACTCGTGCAGCGGTGGGTCGTAGAATCCGTACTTTTCGTTGCGAAAACCATTCTCGAATAGCTTGTCGTCAGAGGTGAGGCTGAGCTCATGCGAAAAGGGCGTCGTAGGAAAGGACTTGGGTGTCGAAGGCATGTCCATGTCCATGGTGCTTGGCGTGGCCAGCATGTCCAACTCATCGTCGTAGTCCATCGAGGACGTTGGAGAATCGCTCCACGCACCCTTTGGTGGCATATAGTGGAAGGGTATATCGAGATGTGGTAATATAGGTCGACAGTGTGGCGAGGTATTAGTGTCATCCGACTGGTGTAAATAAGGTAACGTTCCAGGGGCCGGAAAGAGGTGGCTATAGTTGCTGCCTAACAAGACGCTGGCGGAGTCACCACCGGAAGGTAGTGAAAGAGGTGCTTCATAAGAAATGTTGTTTGTAGTCCATTCCGGAGATATAGGCGAAAGCAATGGATCCACGCCATTGTCGTGATCCGGGGTAGTTGAGGCGGAAGGAAAGGCGCAAAAAGAGTCGTCCCAGTTGTTGTGTTCGGTAGGTATAGGCGACAACTCAGCGTCCGCGGGCGGCAATGCCAGGGTCGACGTCGGGACGGTAGCAGGGGGTGTCATGGGGGTGGGAAAACGTAGCGCCACGCACTTCGTTCTACTTGGTGACTGTCGACAAGTCCTCCCTCGAGGTGAAATGGGTGATGAAGGCCCTGCTTCTGCGTTCGACCCAAGGCTCGGTAAAGGAACGCTCCGTTTCGGGTCAGAGTTAGTGTGCGGGGGTGTTGGCAGAAAATTGATATGTGATATATATGAACCTCGCGCCAAATCGCAGTCACAATAGGGTTGCGAATGTAATTCCTGGTGGTCGGGCCCTGTAGTACGAAGAAATCCAGATAGATCAGATGAAGCCGTCGATGTCGACGGTCTTGTCGCAAGGTGAAGACTGGAATTCTGATGTACTTTATCGTTTGAATATGGCATGTAGTCGTCCAAGGTCCACATGTTGTTGTTGTACGCCATGACAGCAATTGTGGTCAAGCCTGGTTCGAAGAGAAGAAAGACCGTTAGACAAAGATTGATCATAAGAACTACAAAAAGAGAACTAAAAAAGCGATTGACGCACAATGCAATTCATCCCACAACGGCAACGACCATTATACAGAGAGAACGGAAGGCGAGGGAGAACGAAGGGTAATGATGGAGTATCAGAACTTCAGTGGGTACTATATTCTCCACATTGATACCGGTCAACACGCTCTTGCCACATGTCGATTTTCTTACCTCAGCATGTGCTAATCATTCAATCAACAGGCACAGACCAAACACGAGGCCAGGAAGTCGGGCCACGCCCCCACAAATCCATCTTAAAATCTGACCATGCACTCGTCGTCCTTCTGATCTCAGTGAATTAGGGCAACCAGCTCTCGATGGGCTTTCATAAAACTTTGTGAAAGCTAAGAAATGGGCGACAAAAATCATTGAATCGGACATGCCGGATGGGAATCATGCTTAAAAAGGATGGGAGCAAGGCAGTGCAAGGGAAAGTTGGTCATTGTTTCCTTGCTGTAATCTTAGACGTGATCATGAATGACAGCGTCCGATCCGGCTAGGAAGAAAAGATAGGAAAAGATGTAAGGGCTTGGTCCGAAGCAGCCCCGATTTGTTACTGATCATGGACCCATACAGAAAACAGTACTAGTTGCCAGTGACTCGTTCAATCTCGCATCGATATATCCGACACTGTAATAGTAACCGGCCCGACTGACCTCGCCGTGTCCAGTTGAATGTACCAGACTCCAGCGAGGACGAGAGAGGACGAGATTTCACGAGAACATTCGAGAACGACGTGGACATCGACTTGCGCGCGCTGTCCAATTCGAGGGTTCTCACTCCGACCGATGTCAGAGCAAGATGGATGAAAGGACTTCTTCGCCGCCCTCATCATCCTCGAGGCATTTCCGTCATCACATTTTCCAAGGAGAAAACTAGGTACGTGATAGTGATGTTACACGGCTTTGATTCCTGATAGTGATTTTTACAAGGAGATATATATTCACGACGACCGCAAGTCAATCTCCACTAGAACACGAGAATCCCGCGAGGTTGAAGTAGAACATGAAAATCGACCACAAAACACAAGTTGTACGCCTGGCATTGTCTCACTTGAAGAGGGGCTCTGGGCCATAACAACCTTCAGTTCTCTTCCCTTCTTGCCGCCCTGTAAAGCCACGCATCAGTTCTGTAACACACGCCCAGTATAGAACCGAACCCACCAGCATCTGTACACGTCACCTACACAACTCCACCGCGTTTCCATATATGCATAGCATTACGGTGGAATGGAGCAGCTAGCCTAGGCGTGGCGCCTACCCGGAGGCATGTAGTCCCCGCTGCGGAGAAGGCCAGTAAATTTTCACCGTCATACCACAGCATCTTCATTTTCCATGTCATCGCGTGGCGCCCACCAGTTTTCGCACGGACGCCACTCGCGTGTGCCCTGCGTTCGACTCAGAAGCAACGCATAGCGCTTTACTCGCACTTGCCGATCGGACATGCTTCTCTCTCACCGAGATCGGCCTTCGGGTCTGGATCGTGTTCTGAAAAGTTACCACACACATATGCCGAGAAGCTGTACCCTAAACCCAGTCTATACTTAAGTATGTATCCACCAAGTATCCACATCTGGCTTCTGTGAAGAGCGGCGGCGGCTTGAACCCCGTTTTTCTGATACGTGAAGTGTTGGCCGCCCATCATCCCTATATCGGCGTTGGCGGACCACAGCACTTTCTACCCTGCATCGATACCTGATATATAACACACATTCGATTCGTAATTGTAGAATCAGGTATCTTGGATATCGTGCCTATTCGACTACACCTACTCGCTACGCCAGCGATTATAGCTCATCTGGGTTTGCCGTGACCCATATTCAAAAGCACAGCCTACCTAATTCCTTGGCCTTTTGTGACGACAAGTTGCTTTGAGAATTCCTTACTCGGTTGTTGACGTCAGGCCCAGTGCGGCAACAGAGCGTGTTACGATTATCATTCAATCATTGAAGATGCCCCTATACATATCTAGTGTGTGGTGGTGGATCCGGTTCTCAATCACGAGACATGGTCTGCTGTTTTGGTGTCTTGCGGACAAGCGCTAGTCCAATATCAATATGTCGTCAGTGGCAAACTCTACATTGAGATTCGCCGACTGTCGTGGCTGGAAGTACAATATTTTAGATTGTAAGGAGCACATGCGCCGTTTTACTTCGCTCCAGGCCTATGCCGTCGATGCCAGATTCGCGGGTCGACTCGTTATCTTCCCTTATGGTGCCCTGTCGGAACGACATCCTCATGTTTGACTGCTTGTAGGGTGAGCATCACGAAGGTATGTCATGGTAGTTCATCTTACCCCTTGCGTGGGCAATGACGGGCCCACTTCGAAACGCCCGTTTATCAGTGAGCGAGCATTTAGTGTCGCCAACAAACTGTTGGCGTAGACTGGGCGGGATACTCAACCGTTTAGATATCAGAGCTCTATCTCATGCAAATTACTTACGAGGAGTTAGAGGCGCATAGAAAGAGAGATAAATGAACTTGGCATTCCAAGCGACTGCCTAGCATCTCTGTTTTCAGCCACGCTGATGAGAAACCCTGAGGGGAAGCACCTACGGCGATGACCGATGCGATGGCGCATGTGCTTGCGAAGATGCCGGTTGTCAGAGGATATACAAGTAATTTCTCCAAGATATCACTCGTTCTAACGGAGTTAGGCTTTCACGACACATCTAGCACTATATGTCACGAACATACCTCTTAATTTCGGCCGAACGTCGAGCGCGCCACAGCAGGAAGACGATTGCCCCGGTGATAGTCACGTCAGCGGCAGCTCCAACCGCGGCCAGCGCCACGATAAGACCCTTGCATCAATTCGAATTTAGAAGATGGCTTAACGACATATGCCCTGCACTTACTTCGATACTTGCATATTGGGTGTATAGGCGAAAACTGTGCCTATTCAAAGATCTTATCAACGAAGGGTGGTGAATCGAACACAAGCACTGACGCGAGTCCAAATATGGCTGAATGTAACAATGAAGTCAGCACAAGATGGGCGATGGCTATTTATTCGACGCACCTCCGTTCAAACCGCCTTCGGAAATAATCAGGAAGGCCTAGACTCAGCACAGGTAAGAGCAATGACAATAATGGAGGGTAATAGAGGCGCACAATGATAGCTGTCGCTATTCTGCTTCTATGGCTCACTTGGAATCGAGAATGCGGTGAACTTTATGCCTCACCCCAGATTGACTAGTGAGCTTACAGAACCAGATTCTACGCAGGAAAAAACTTCAACCGCGCCCATGAGCGAAATTGCTCGATGATGAATTACATGCTGTATACCTTCTGGAGAACAGTATCATCAACGCCTGTTCATATGGGTTGATTAACTTCGCTAGTGTCAAGAGGGGGTCTTAAGATGACTTACAGTGACCATTATCTGAACCTGTTGTCGAGGATATCGTTCGGCTGTGTGATGCTCATTATGAGAATGTATGCACGCACGTTCAGGCTCCTGGGTAGTGGACGAGTATTGAGAAGTTCCATTTGATAACTAATAGGTACTCGTTCGACTTACGCTACCGTTCTGCTAAGCCTTACGGGATCAGCCTGTTCTGTTACCAGGTGGGTGTACACTGCATGAGAGAGAAGCCCTTCGTGGATGGTATTGAGGATACTGGGCGGAAGGAGTTAAGCATGCGTATAAATGATACACGGCCGCGGAAGACATACAGGGTTGTTATGACCTGGTATCATAATTGGAAGTGATGAAGTCATTGGTTACTGACGTCTGACGAGAGTCGCTCACTTACCAGACATTTTACCCAGAGTGGGTCGTAGTCGTATGTCTGTGCATCACATATGGTGAGATGAACTTTCGACTAACTCGATCCTGAAGCCACTCACTCGGAAATAGTAGTAAGTCTGGCTCCAGGTCAAACCACACAACCTTCAACTTTCGGTAAGGAAGGCAGGATCTACAGACATTTTGAGATCTTGTACGTACAATGCTCCGACTCTGAACTTCAAGGTTAGGCAGACTCTGAGTCGTCGAACAAAAGGACAGCTCACATAGTTGCAATTAAGAGAATCCCCATCTGTTTTTGGGGTTTATTATAGGAAAGGGTAGCAGCTATGTTGCAACCCACCGAGTCGTCCAATGACATTACTGTCGTCGTTGTTGAGGACATTGTTCGCAAGTTCTGGAGGGGCAAGAATTAGGTAGGCGGAATGGCAGCTAGAGATCTCCTCCGTCTTCAGCATTGTTAAAATCCTGGCGATATAATACAATTAGGGTCATGGCAATGGTAGTGATGTCAACAGACGCGTACCTACTCTGAGTGGATAAATAAATAGGCATAATTTAAAAAATTATCGAGGTACACGAGCCTGAATGCTGGTGGTCATCTGTCAAGTCCGAGTCGGCACCCCAGGGCCCATGTCCGACTCCCATGTCCCTTGTGGCTCACGGGCCCCTTCTTAAATCTGCACCCGTGACTCCATTTCTCAAAGTGAAGGCTGGTTCCAGGCTCAAGTGTTTTCTGCAGGTTGAATGGGTGATCCTTTTTCGGGTGGGTCTGTAAGTTGTGATCTTGGCTTGTTCAATGTTCAGGTTTCGAGAAATTAGTTCGAGTTTCCACCACAATTTGAATTTTGTGGGTTACTATATAGAACATCATACCGATCTAGGCTATGCCCAATCGATCAACCATCGCTCTCCCGATGAAACATACAAATCACGCTTCAAGCTGCTTACACACCTGTAAAACCAGAACGAAAAGATAGAGTACGAGCACAAGATTACAAGTGTGCCGAACTGGCGAACCCAATATCATTCCAGGCACGCAGGCGGTCTCCATAGCGGACAATTGCCCAAAGCATCCTTTGGCTGACGTTAGGACTGTAAGTAGGAAATGATGGAGTTCCTTACCCATAGCCTATCCACGCCAGTACCGCACAAATGCCATATGTGGGTGCCACGCCAATAGTATTGATCAAAGGGAGCGCTCCAGACAGGATAATTGCCAGCATCCACGATCGAAATCCACTTGAAATGAGTACATGAGCAAATGGAGAACGCTCTACGGGCAAATAGGTCGTACGTGCTAGCTGCTACAGTCTCTGCACTCCGCGAAGGCATGATATCAATGAGATACGCAGCGGTCGGACCAAGTACCATTTGTACCTAATTATAAAGGTAAATCGGAGATCACAGGTTGGGAAGGGACTTGAGATGACGTACCCCGGCGCCGTTGACGAAGAGACAGATAAGAGTCAAACTCAAGCCTGTCGTGCCTCCGACGTATTTGTTCACCAACCCAAACGACAGTACGGAGATGGGAACCAGAGTGGCTGCAGAGAAAAGTGTACCCTTTATGCGATCTTCGGGGCACCATACACCAGACCTCTCCTTTCTCGATCTTGCCAGAATGACGTCGGAAAGTCGCCCTGCCAAAGGAGCGCCAACTGGACATGCAGTGAGCTCATGTGCGACGGGGACATGGGGATGACACTGACTAATATCACCAAGGCCGTTTGGAAGGAAACACGCTCCGAGAATGGCCTCGTTGGATATGCCATATCGCTTTCCCTGCAAGTTTGATGAGACGCTGTAATGGAGGTAAGAAAGAACATGACGAACAATTGTATACGCCATCGGCGAGAGAATTGCTGACGCAAACTAAGCAGCTGAACATTACAACAATGAAATATAGAGATACCGAAATCTGTGAGAAGGACAAAGGTCGTCGAAACCGACTACTTAAGTGGTCAGGTGGCATCCACGAGTCATTACAAAACCACGTACTATTCCCAGAACGACAGGGCTCTGGAGTAATGACAATGCTTGCAGAGGATTGATGAACTTGACATTCGAAGTCGCGAGGCCCAGTGATTCAGCCTTCTTCATGTCAATGCCTCGGGAGTTGGGGTGGCTCGTTTCAGGAAAGAAACCATACATAAGAAGAAGTGCCAGTACTCCCGAGGCACACAAAGCGAACTGCATGATGCGCCAGGACGCATAGTGCGCAGCGAGTCCTGAAGAACGAGTTAGTCTTTCGTTAAAGGTGAGTTCAATGATCTCACCTCCAACGAGCGGTGCAAGAGTTGGCCCAAGGAGAATGGACTATTCGCATGGTCAGAATGAACACGTAGCGGAGATGAAACACAAACTTACGGCAAGAAAGACACCCATCGCTGTTCCACGTTGTTCCCGAACATAGATGTCGCCGATCACGCCTGCTCCGACGGTCATCGCAGGGGACGCGCCGAGGGTTTGGCAGAACCGGAAAACCATCAAAACTGGGATAGACTGCGACAGCGCCATCCCCAAGGATCCAATCGCGGACAGACTCAGCCCAAAGAGGTAGACAGGCCTTCGACCATCTGATTGAAAGATGGTAAGGTATCAAAAGATAGTTTGTGACACAGTGCACTAACAGTACGTTGAGTACGATCCTCCTCCTAGGCTTCCCAAACCGGCCGCGAACACAGCTAAGCTGAAAGCTAGACTGTGGGTCACTCTCAGATTTGTGGCAAACGGAAGAGGATCCTTAAACTCAACATACCTAACAACTTCTCCAGATGATTCTAGGTCACTTGCGATCTGTGGAACAAGTGGAACAAAGGAGCCTGTGATGAAAACTAGGGAAAAGGGCGAGGCTCTCAACAAAGGCTATTTTTGAACGGAAGATGACGTACGAGGAAGCAGGCCACACCAAGAAACCATTCCAAGGATGGCCAGTTTGTTCCGGGAGCTAAATCGCTCGTAAACCGCGTCGGCATCGAGACAGCGGTCTTGGCTACTGGCTATGAGGGGGGTTCTTTCTGAAGCCATCTCGGTCGGAGAAGTGAGTGGGGTCTTTCTATGTAAACCCACGACATCAGAGTCACGGCATGCAGGGCCAGATACAACGTGAAGCTGAACTGTGATTGTAGATATCATCAGTTTTCAAGAAAAGTTCACGAGTTCGCCTGGCTTACTTTTGGTACACCGTATAGATCACTATTCAGCTCATTTGGTGGTTGGGAGTCAAATTGTCAATGGCACCCATCACTGTCAGCCCGCCCAAACACCAATTAATTGGGAAACCACGTGGGTCGAACTTCGCTGTCAGTGTCAAAATCGTTCCCCGGACCTCCCAATCATCAGCTTCGCGTAACTGGCACATTGTCCTTCTTCTCTGGCATCGAGGTGGCATCTCTGGCGCGTCTTTGCTCCCGATTCACGGTGATCATAGCCGCGGTCACTTCGGGGAAAGGTGTACATTAGATTGAGGTACCCTTATCTAATCTATCCATGACACACCATTGGTAGAGAACACGGTTTGTCTTAAATATGCTGCGCCTCAGTTAACCACAGCTCTCAGATTTGTATGTCTGAGGCCGTGCGACGTGAATTTTCCCGGTTGGCACGCGTTGTATTCCACCCTTGGGATGCTACTGTAGCAGAAACATGGGCAAAACGCACTTTATATTCTGGGGCCTTGCGACACGGTCATTTCTTTCAATATTTTTAGATGGCGACCTCACGGGCCACTAACCCGATCGTCCAATTCCTCCACAGCTGTATATATAGCTTCAACTTGCCAACCACTGAAACTGACAACTGCCCTGGCCCGGTTGAGTTGAATCACACAGGCCGTTACAGGGATACATATCTATGTACCGGACCCGGAATTTATCTCCAGTAACTTGTTTGGTACTCATGATCATCGATTCATACATCTGTATGTTACACGGCACAGGGTCACACTTGTGTTCTGGCTCAAGTTTTTCTAGCAATTCGAAAACATCACACAGCTTGTATAGGAACGCGGTCACATTGGGCCGTATATCTATGTTAGCGAGTCAGTTTTGCGACTTCTGGATGTCTCGAACAACGATGGACTCTACAGTGAATCTACAGGATCAGAAAGTTGCCTCGACGATAACTCTAGTAAACCTTTCCTTTATTGTGTTATACTTCAATAATGGCAGCATGCTCGATGCAGTTCTCAAGCACCAGAAGGACGTCCCGCTAATATATTCTCTACCGTTGCTGGTGCAGGTGAACGCATCGACATAAAGGACGCAATCACGAACTTGAAGCCGCACTGTGGCAAAGATCGTGCACAAAGCCTTTTCGCCCGATACGGTGACTTTATCTGACCACAGTGGCGGGTAATCTCTCAAGCTGAACAAGTGGTTGCTGGGGACGCAACACCCAGATGAAAGGTATGATGATTTCCTTGTGGGAAGTCTCCTCAACTCCTGCCCCTCGGAGAAAGGCAAATATTACTGGAAGCTTGATTCTGTTCACCGTCTTTCTGTACGTCTATTTCGTCGTGTATATAGTTCCGAATATCCATCACTCGCCTTTCGAAGGCAGTTATACAGGGAATTTGACTTGGAGAAACCATTGGGTGTGGTTTGGTATCAAGGCACCACGGCCCCAGCATCTTCATGGGGTCCCGAACTGAGGGCTTCCGAGAACAGATCATCGCTGCAATTCTCGGTGCAAAACAAAGGCTACAGGTCAAGGAGAAATGCAGCCACATAGCAAGGGGGAAGACACTTATCGGGCGTTCTGTTTGAGCACTTTTTGGATTTTTTGCAAGTACATAAATGTTTCATGGCGACATCGTCCCTAACTTTCGCATACTTAGTTACAGCATCCCGCACTAAGGGCTTCCAGAAAAGTTTTAGATCCTCGCTTCGTTCCTCGTCGCGCGCCAAGGAGAAATACAACCGCATAGCAAAGGGAAGACGCTCTTGGGGCGTTGTGTTTGAGCACTCTTTGTATTTTTACAAGTAGATGTGTCATGGCCACATCGTCCCTAACTTTCTGATACATAATGTGACATTCGCTAATACTGGACATTGAAGGGGCCCGTCAAAGAAAGTCCAACGGAGACATCCAGTACCTTGTTTATGGCATCATAGGCATACTGGGTCCTGGCAACCACCTTCCCATTGACCTGAACAGCTTTGGGAGCCTTCGCGACACCAAGGAAACGCACCCTCGACACCTTAACACCATGGTCCAATCCAAAGACGCCCTGGACACTTAACCTCCCATTCTTGAACGAAGATTTCAACGACGTGGAGGACGTCTGAGTGACGGAGACGCCGTCATCAAGATACAGAGCACCAGAAGCCGTCCCGTCCGTTCCAGGTGCAACGATGAACTCGAAATCTTGCACCCTCAAGTCCGTCGTTGTCATCGTCGACTGTGCACGAAGGGGCAAGATCGCACCACCCTTGATGTGCAGTGGGATCTGGGTGAAGGAGACATTGGTGAGGGTTACCGTGGATCCTGTGCCTTGGACGGGGGCCAGGGTCGTGAAGTCGTAGAAGATGTCGCGAGGCAAGTAGAACGTTACTGAAGTCGCATCGTCGTCTGTCACAGGCGACACAAGGATTGAATCGCCATAGAAATATTGGAGGTCGATGGGGAAGGTGGCGGAATCCTTGGGATACTTGAACCAGAGAGGATGGACGACAGGCGTTCCATCGAGATGCGCTTGGTGGAAGGCAGTGTAGAGGTAGTCCATCAGACGGTAGCTGAGGAAAAATCATCAGAAAGGCGAGGGTATGTATTTAGTGAAAATACATGCCGAATATCGAGGGCGTTCTTAGCAGCTTGAGTGACGCTTGCCCAGCGGTAGAACTCTTGGCTGGTTGAAGTATCTTGATTGTGCTAGATAAAGTCCAAGGCCGTCAAAACAGTTAGGAATATCGGGCTGAACATATCATTACTCACGTTACGCATGAACGGTGAAAAGGCACCCAACATGGCCCATCGTCCACAGAGATTTTCGGTCGTATCGTCACCTGAGAACATCGATCACTCGTCAGCCCACCCCTCGACAGGCCAAAGGGATACATACCAAAGCCACATATATCACTCCCGACCATAGGGACCTGATAGATCGTCGCAAAGCCCAGCATGCCCGCGATAGACTTCCGGTAGTGGTCCCAGGTGCTCAGATTATCACCCAGCCATTTGCCAACCTTGTTTCCGGCGCCAGCATATGTAGAACGCGTGATGACGAGTGTGCGCAACCCTGGGCGGCGCGCAAGCATCGCCTCGTGTGTGGCTGTTGACATCATCGTGCCGTAGAGGTTGTGGGCATCGTACTCGGTCAGGCCGTTCACGTGTTTTGAGTCGACCTAAACACAAGCGTGAGCGTGACATCGAAACTGTCGTTCATAAACTCATACGAATGCGGTCTTGGAAGACAGGGCGCCGGCAGCGTTTTTAATTGCGTAAGGAGGCGATAGGATGTTGTCCCTTTTTGTTTTTTGGGTCGAGTTGACGAAGATGGGTGTATTGGGGTCAGGGACTGGGTCATTGCGAGGAGGGGGCAGCTGTTGCTGAATAGCTTGTTGGAAGGGGTCGGTACATGGGAGGTTGCAGAACTAGGAAATTCGTCAGGAGACGCAGGTGAATACGATTTCCGGAAACCTACGCTTGCTGGCTCATTCATATCGATCCAGACTCCGTCGATGTCGACACCAGTGGTGGGGTTGTAAAAGAGCTCAAACTCCTTGTTCCAGAATCTGTCATCAAGGGTAAGCTCTGCTCATCAGCAAGTATTGAGATTTTGACACGTACTCTGAGATTTTCGGGTGGAACCAATCTAAAAGAGAGTCAGTCTTTGTTCAGCATCAGGCAAGTCCACAAACCTGGGTATACGGTCACACCTACAGATGCAAGGGTCAGCATTACTTCATAAACGAACGAACGGAAATCCTACTTACCAGGCCAAACGAGCCCAAGGCTGTTGCTTCCATTCGAAGCCTTGAGCCATACGTCCAGCTCAGCGCCTCTATTGTAAGTACCATAATCCTCGCCGGGGGTGTAAGCGACAGCAGGATCCGTCATCAGAACTGGAGTATAGGATGTAATTGAGCAGCATGCCTCAAAGAGGGTGCGATCCGCTTACCATACTTCTGGTCATGAGAATGGAGGTAGTCGACTATGTCCCTTACGCGGTTTAGTGGGTAATAGGAGGGATCGACTGTGAATATCCTTCGCCTGTCCATGTAGTCTTGTTGCGAGAGAAGTTAGGAATCGTTTGACCCCCGAGAAGAAAATAGGAGTCACCGATATCCGTCCACATCGTTTCCAGAGGAATGCCAGCGGCTGAATAGTTCGAGATCACGCCAGCGACTTGGACGAAATCTAACCAGAGTCATGTTGAGTTCCAGAAGTTGAGACGGCTATTCATTGAACTGACCTTTGTACCCAAATCGGCACTGATGCAGTCCAAACGACCAATACGGCACCTCCGCCGGCGTCCCAACGACCTCAGCATACTGCCTCGCGACCGCAGTAGGATCCGTCGTGCTTCCCGCCAAGAAATAGAAGTCCAACACGCCCCCAATGACGTTATATTCCAGCGCCCCCTTCGTGAGCTTGATGTCCATGCCATTCGCGTTAAGGAGGAATACCCCGTGCGTCCCGGTCGTGCGGTGCTCGAAGTACACGGGGTGGTTTCCGTAAAGGTTGGTGCCGGTGGGGATGCCGAACGCGTCGCGCGACCACAGCGTTATCGTTGTGTTGTCTGTGGGCAGCCGGAAGGGGTTCGTGTGCTCGCCGAGTCCGTAGATGTTGGCGTCCGCTGGGAGGCTCGTTTTGACGCGTAGGTACTGCGACTCGAAGATGAGGGCATTCGAGGCCGTAGAAAACAGCACCTCGTGCGAGGAGGTGCGGTAGATAGAGAAGGAGAAGGGTGACGCGGTGTAGTTGAACTGGATGGCTGGGGCCTTTGTTGAGGTGGCAGCAGGTCGTGGCAGAATCGACTCTGGTACCTCGAAGCGAGTTGCAGCGGCATCGACTATCTTGACGTGGATACGGGTATCTGTCGGAAAGTTTAAGCCACTTGAATTGAAAGGCACTTGCTGGTACCCACCTGTTTCGTAGACCACTGTCAGGCCGAGTGTCTTGATGTCGGGCCCAAAGACCCCACATCCTTCGCCGTTCAGGACGAGGTCCGCTGACAAAGTCGTGCCGGTAGTTTTGACATTCGTAGCATTGTAGCCTGCACACGTATCGAGGACATCCGAGTCGGCACCGTGAGCGGTACGCGCTCGAAGTAGAGTCGTCCCAATGACTAGCAGACGGAAGGCGTTCCACAACATGGTAGGCAAAACCGCTAATGGCATGACTTGAGCTTATATGGCGGGTTTAACGCCAAGCGGTGGTGTGAATTCGGAGGTCGGGTGACGAGCAACGGCATGGAGAGGCGCGTGAAATTGAAGTTCGCGAACTTCTTTTCTGATCCCATGAACCGAACATGAACGGGGCGCACATGGTCCAACCCTCGCGATCGATTGCCGACCGCAAATGGCGGGAGCCGCTGAAATTGTTTCGTGATCCCATGGGACATGAGTTGGGCCATCATTGTCGAGTAGGTTGTGCCCAGTCAGTCGGAGTCGAATGCCGAACGTCTTTGTTTCCGCGCCTAAGCATACGGGTTCCTATGCCCAGACTCATCAGAGCCTCCAAATATGATGTTCGACGTAGAATTTCATCGGAAGATGTACTGAGCCAGCTGGTAGAATCTCCACTGTCGACTATGCATTGCTTCACAATCAATTGTGTACAAGACTTGGACACAGAATCACTCAGGGCACCGACGCCGTCTGAATGAAATCCGCATGTTGTATGTAGACCCGATGTAGAATTGTTGTCGAGCCGCAGGTATAACTCCACACTGTCGTGTGTAGTAGGCCAAATGAACGGACAAGTGACAGGTGGTGGCAATGTTACCTGACTGACTTTGACAGATAACGCTTGAGCTAAAACTTGCGCATTCTTGATGAATTCCGCACCTGATGCTTTACAGTGCATGCATACAGTATGCAGCAGATATGAAGTCTTACGCGACAAATCAACAATCGATTTAATTTTCATTGCATTGTGTCTTTATTATTGCTTGTACAATTGACCAACTTTGACAGAAATTTTGAACCGATTGATGAAATTTCGTGAAGGTCAAGTGAAAGTCATTGGGAAAGGAAAGTAGAAGGCTTTGAAAATGTAAGTCAGACCCAAGTCGATAAGGAAGTTGGGTGGGTTTTTTCTTGATCTTATCTGATACATTTCGCGATTATCGGAGATTAAATGGACCATTCAAATGATCTCATCAAATCTTCCGAAACGATTGAAAAGTCCACTTGAAGTCCACTGTCCCCTTTACTCACCTCTCAATCCAACAGCTTCTGACCTTAGAACTGTTTACGCTGTCGGGAGATGGGAGAAGTTAGTGAGTGTGTTCATACTTTCTGTGATATGTCGTCTAACTGCGAAAAGCGTACTATGAACACGAGTGGGAAAAACAATTGGCACGCTTGTACCTCGGATCCGGACCCACTGCTCAACCAGAAGTATCTAGCACAACAATTGGAGTAGAGCAAACACCACAGGCGAGCTCTGGTCCCGACGTGATAATGTCTTACGTTCCTCAAGAGGGTCATAAAGGCATAGACGATTTGCCCACTGAGCTCCTTTGCAAGATCTTCGAGCACACTGTCTCAAATTCTACCCCAATTTCAGCAACAGGGTACTCAACGCCTGCAACGCTCTCTCAGGTCTCCCAGAAATGGCGCTCGGTGACCAACAGCACGCCTTGGCTGTGGAACGACGTGCTCATAGATTGTGCCGATTGGAGTGACATGCCACGGCTTATTCACAATGCCCACGCACATCTGCAGCGGTGTGGTGATCTCCCCATTAGCATTCGCACCATGGGTTCGAGCGACTCATCAAAGAAATCCCCCAAGGATGACCTTGCGATCCAAGCTCTCATGGCGCCATACGCAGGGAGAATCCGGCATCTCACACTTTCATTACCAGTTGTGTGGATGAACAACTTCCTTCGTCACACCGCCAACCCAGCCGACGTCCAATTCCTGGAGTCGCTCAAGTTGGTGTACCACCCGTCGAAGGAGAGCCCCCATCTCAGCGAAAACAACCTCTTTACACATGCCCATGCGCTCCGCAAGGTGGAATTCGAGTATGTATCCGAGATGGGGTGGAAGTACCTCGAGGCGAACACGGTCAACCTACCCTGGGAGCAGCTCACGGAGCTCAACCTCATTCACGTCGTCGCTACTCCCTCTTATCTCCAATCCATACTCGTCAAGTGCGTCGCCCTCGAAAAGTGTACGCTGAGCATCATCAAAGCCGTCGACGAAATCCCACACCACCACCTCTTCTTTGTCCCTCCCCCTCCTACGCTCGCCCACGTCAACCTCCCGAGCATCCGGCACCTGACGCTGTACAACCCCAAGAACTTCGATTACACGAAATACCTCGCGGGGCTACGCATCCACTTTCCCTCGCTCGAGCACTTTAGCGTATCCTCCAGTGGGGACCCGCGCAACGGGCGGCAGTGGTCGCAATCACAGTTCGAGGCGCTCATCTCCGAGAACACCGGCACCATCCGCTCGGTGTCGACGCCAGCCCACATCAGCGACGTCGACATCGAGAGCGTGATAGGGGAGGTGCGGTCGCTGGTGGAGCTCGACGTCAGCGAGGGCGACAACATCTCGGAGACGACGGTAAGGCTCATGACGCAGGGGTACCTCGCTCCCGCGCTCGAGGTATTGAAGTGCGCTGTGGCACCGGACATGCTGTCGAGCTTCCTGGATATGGTCGAGGGCCGCTATGTCTCGCGCAAGTCCAAGGCGAAATATAGGGGGTTTAAGACCCTCGTCATCCGTTGCCCCAAGGACAGCGATGGCTATAGGGAAGTCCACGAACGTGTTGAGGATCTGCAGCAGTGCGGGAGGGATATAACGGTGATGGATTCGTGAGGGTACTTGCACTTTCTTCACTCAGTTTTATTGATCTTTCTGTCGAGCAGGACTGGGCAAGTTCGTATTCCGAGCGGCCCACCCGTTCCAGGAAGCCCACCGAGTGATTTTGACCTGGATATCTGATTTTCTTTATGTACTAACATATCTCTGTATTGTTGTTGTACTTATCTTGCTAACATTGTACCCCTTGTACTTGTATTATTGTGTTATCCTAACATCTTGCTACTATCGATCTGAATATACAAGGCCTTCCAAAAAGGTACGATCTTCACGAGGCTGCCGTCCCTCGCGCTAACTTTTTGTTCGATGAGTACCGCACAGGCTACCATCAGGGCTTTCACCCCGAAATAGATAGTTGAGGGATCAGCTGTCTTGACCTGACTCGCCTCGTGTAGTAAATCGCATGCTTTTCTCCAGCATTAACCATCTTGGGTTATATTCACCTTTCCGTTTCCTTCCATCCTCTGAGTCCTAGTTGACCCGGTAGCTAAACTCGTTCAGAGTCTTATCATGTCTCATGCTACTGCGATCCTGGACTATGTGATAGGCTCCGGTCGGGCCTTACGTCTAGTTCAGCCTCACTGGTGCCTTCTAGACTGTGGCCCTGGCACGACACAATGCCGCAGTGCAATAAACGACGACAAAAAAATTTCGCATGTGGAGTCTGAAGAGCATGTGCTCGATGATCCTGGACAGCTTTTGTCTCGCGAGTACAGGTTCCGTCGAGATAGATCCAGACGGAAAAGGATCGGGGGCATTATAGCAGTAATTTAGCTGGAACTCTCCATTGAAGCGCGATCTAGTGGTTGTATGAGATTAAATACTGCAGGAAAATGTACAAATGTAACGAAGGCAGCGTAGGAAGAAGAGACTGGGAATATGAAAGCGTCAGTATAGTGGAGAGAAGGAAAGGTCTGAACTGGAATGTGGTGGTGACGAGACGTTGACGTTGAACATGGCTTTGAGGGTCATCTCGCTTCGTTTCTGACGCGCCCGTTCGACCTCTTCTGCCCCACCTGTTATCCTCAACTTCTTGTGACCAACGAGGTCATGCAGCTCTGCATGGAGATCGTCAAACCGTGCATTTAATTTCTTCTGTCGGTTCCTCTGATTGGCGTCGATGGCCTTCATACGTTTCTCCGGGTCGATGGAGGTACCACGTATCTCGAGCACCACGTTGCTGAGGCCTTCACCCTCGGGGGGAGGCAGGGGGAAAAAACTCCGGCTGCGCTGCGAGGTTTGATTGCACCATTGGAACTTCCATGTGGGCTGCGAAGAGAGATGACCTGCTCGATATGGCCATAGACCCCAAGGATGGTTTTGTGGTTCTCCAACAGATGGCGCAAGAACTCCTCCTGAGGAGTCAAGAACTGCTGCTCCTCGACGATGTTCTTCTGCAGCTCCTCTTCCCAGGTGTTTTTCCACATCGGCGTGATTTTCTT
This sequence comes from Tephrocybe rancida, assembly GCA_018858115.1. Lineage (NCBI taxonomy): Eukaryota > Fungi > Basidiomycota > Agaricomycetes > Agaricales > Lyophyllaceae > Tephrocybe > Tephrocybe rancida. The sequence goes on from JABCKT010000219.1 coordinate 27,061, forward strand.
GATGTGCGCTTTGAGGCCTCGAGCTCCTTGCTGGCGGTGTCGATCTCCCGCTTAATGGGTTTGACGTAGAGCTCCTTCGGTGACTCTGCCTCTTGGTTACGTCGTCCTTAACATCTTTGGCGGTATCCCGGGCCAGCAAAATTTCCACCTCGGTCAAGATTTTCTGGCTGCATGAGGCCAGTTTCTTTCTGCCTGTGTCGATATATCCTCTGGCACCACCAACGCCTGTATTTGCGAGCTGCTTGACGGAATGCATTTGAGTTCTGAGAATAGCGACGCAGGTTCTGCTCGTCAGACTGCGTCTTCAGACCGGTAACAATCCTTTTGGAGTACTCCGAAAGTACAGATCCACTGGTCATCTGCGGTTGCAAAGACCGTCCTGTCATATGAGGCTGTTTGTGCGTGAACTGGAGGGTGATTCGCCCACAGATCGAGGGAGACTGTGTCAAGCAACATGCTGGAGTTGGCGATCGGAAGGCCGAGGTGTGCCCCCCGCGAGGGGCTCGGCTGCGAAATTTGGGAGTAGTATGAGCTGTCGCCGAGCGGTCGATGCAACTGCGGACTTCACTTCCACGAGCTCAGTAGAAAGCTCTAGAATCTTGGCGTCAACGGGTTGTTTGATCGGGTCGAGAGCTGTTAACCTATCTCAGTATGTCGGTAGATCCACGTTCAAAGTATAGACAAACTACATTCGACGTTGAGCGAGAAAAGACATCTATCCTTCACCTCGTCCGACTCCGTATCTTCAAGTTCATACCGAGCTCCATCTGAGGGATCCCGAATATATATCCCCGGGAAGCCTAAGTTATCCTAACCCGGATTGTACGAGACTCGGAATTTATCCACAAACAAGACGCGCAATGGTGAGGCGATAGATATGTCGGACGCGACACGGCCAACTTGCAAGAAAACTGTCATCTTCAAGAAATCTCTTGAACGCTCGGGCGAGCTTTTGGCGGTAGATTCAATAGTCGTAGAGGGGTGCGGGGTGTTCGGTAATTTAGGGACGGGTAGTAGTATCCTGTTGCATTTCAGGTGTGACGGTCCCTGAAATCGACCGAGATCATGCGCTGCCCTCACGGCGTAGCGAGGTTGACGTCGGTGCTGGTGCCTGAGGGCTCTTTTCGCCCCCCTCCTCCGAGTCCGTGAGGACGGCCAAGTCCCCTGGTGTTAGTGCCGATGATGCAGCGATGGATCGTCTATCGGGATGCCCCCTGCGGCCACTGGCAGGACGTTCTTGTATCGTTGATGATCCGAGTCCAGTCATTTACGATATATTAACGTTTTGACGCGCGACGTTCGAGAACATTGTTCTTTTTCGGCACAGTTAGAGAATTTGCCATTGTAGGCGCAAATTCGGGAGGTGTTTCGGGGGCCGGTGAGGTAGATCCACCGTCTATATCCTGGCCTGGACTGGAGGGTTCGACAATGACGATTATCGACGAGTGAGTACATTTCACGTTGGCTGGAACAGCACCGGAAGAGGTTGGAGCTTTAGGAGCGGGTTTGGCGGGAGGAATGGGTGCAGGGCTGGATGGAAGACTTTGTTGAGAAGGCAACGGGGAAGGAGTGTCTGTAGCTGTAGACGGAAACCGCTGCTTCATTCGGAATTCGACTGGCACTGTGGTGTTCTCCTCCTCAGATACTGGAGTGGTTGAGGATGCTCTACGATTACTGGTGCAGATCCACCAACGAATCGGTCATCTTCACCGGGAACTGCGGGTGGTGAATGCAATTCTGCCCTTCTCCCAGATGAAGATGGTCCGATCCGTTGAGATGTACTTTCCCGTTCGCGTTCAAATTTCTCTGCTTTAGATATCATTCGCGAAAAGGGAGAGTGATGTTCTGCGAGCTCGCCTCGTTTCGATGACGTACGCTCCCCGCGCGGTGAACGACTATCTGTCCCCTCATATCCACTCCCTGACTTGTGAGATTGCATACGTAAATAAACTGATTGTTTTCCACGCAATCCAGTTAACAAGTCGGTGATGATGCGCCGCACAGGAGGTAGGTAAAGCGCAAGATTTCCCGGGGTGGCATCTTCGGCAAGGTATTGCTCAAGGACGTTCCGAAGGCTCGTCAGGTACAGAGATGAGCTCGCTGTTATGCACAATTTACGATACGAATCAGATGTTGCTCAAGATACAGAAATTAAGTAATACTTACGCCATGTCAATATTATATTCTGGGAACGCAGCCACAGCTGAGTTGATGGAAGTCATTCCCGAGGCGAATGTATACGTCACTGACTGCGTTCTTGTCCACTTTCATTACTCCATTGCGCCAGAGCTCCGAGGAGCTCCTTAATAGCAACCAACAACGGCGCAACTGTTAATTCAACTGCAGGCTGGGCCTTTCTAGAGTTATTCTCCAATGCTGGCAGCGTTTGGATGACCCGTTCCTTTCGGAATCATGAAGAACAAAGGCTGTTAATATGGGAGAGTGCTCCAAGGTAGGTCCAACCAGCGGCTTGATGTCGATTGCGGTCTGGCCCAGGTGACAAAGAGACTCCAAGTGATTGTAGTATAAAGGATCGCATGGAGTGAATCCCCAACGTTGAAGTAAGTTCCGACTCCCGAGCCGAAATTGTTGTCGTCTGACCCTGCACGATGAATCGTGATGTACACCGCCAAATGGTTCCCAGGTAATCTCAAGATACGGGTTTTGCCTGGCAATCAGAAAATCCTTGATCTGGCAGGTAGGTGGCTGGGAGCCGAAAATCGGCTGGAAGTTGGAACCTGTCACAGAGCTGGAAATACAGGTTGCAATCAGCTCGATATGCCAGCTGGGGAAAATTGAAAAGCTGGCCACCAGGTGTCAGACCAACCCCGTCTCCAGTGCCACCTTCTAAGTTACATTTGGCTTACTACTCTTTAAATTTATCTATGGTTCTGGTGTCAATAGTTATATATATATTATGCAATTCTCTCTATCCACAAGTGGCTCCTTACATAGGTCATGAAAATTGAAATTTCGATACGGCACGGCCAAATGCACAATTTTGACAAAATTTTGACAAGTCATTTAAACTCCGCCTGAAATCAAAATATCAAACCAACACGTCGACTTTCCATTGTTCGTCTCACCACGTCTCACCAGCAGCGCAGAACTCAGCTTTGTACCCGTGAGTTCAAATACTGCGTGACGACTTTGACCACATAACAGCTCACTTTTATAGGTTCTACTCCACATATAACTGGAGGTTGTAGGTTCATACATGGTGAGTTCTGTTTTACTCCTGCCCATTTCAACACTTACGATTTGCAGGTATGTTCATGTTCACGAAAGAAGACGGAGCCATCAATCGTGAG
>JABCKT010000220.1:0-30273 GCA_018858115.1 Tephrocybe rancida
ATTGTGAAAGTAGATAGAATGAAGAGCAGAAGATAACTTCCTGTATACAAGAATGTGACATCGCCCAAGTCGTTATGGATATGTGAGCTATACTCACCGTACAGCAGGATATGAGAGAGCAGTGATGTGAGGTTATAGGAGAACACACGTCCGATGGTCTGAAGTAGATCTGTTTCTTCTGGGGTCATTTTGAAATGGCTTTACATTCAAAGAGGCGGTGCTTCTCATTTTATAGTTGAAGCTGAGATGGTCCTTCGAGATTTACATTTGTCGAACCGAACAAGGTGGAAAGTGCCGACCACAGAAGCATTCGAACGGCGGCAGCTGATTGAGATTGGATAGAAACGCTTGATAACGGACGCTGTGGAGCTATGTATCTATCATTGATCCTGTGTATACGGGATAGTTTAGCATACGGTAAAGGTAAGCAACTAAGCTAATTAAGTTATTCTGCACTCACGTTGTGTTGAATCTGTCGTTCAGCTGAGTGAGAGAAATCTCTCCGCCGCTAGTAATCTATGTGTTCAAGGACTCAATCGGTTGGCCAAGCTGTGGTCGAACTTCTGGACATAATGATCATCACCCCTCCAAGTTTCAGAGAAGCGTTCATTCATTCATTAACAATTCAGAATTATGACAGAACTCAGACGCCACATCGCGGCAGTCTGCTTAACGTTGATGGAAAGGGTGAACGGTGTAAGCGAATTGCGGAACAGATGATCCTCTAGCAGCCTAGTTAAGTTAGTAGTAGATTGCAAAGAGATCATCCCGAGGGTTCTGTTGAGGGTCCTGACAGAGTCATTTCACTCATTGGAATGTACGCACGCGCGTTATGGGAATTCTTGCACAACAGGATGGGGCGGGACTCGACGACGGCACTACGTGCTATCATGATCAGTGAGTCAGAGAGGGCCGAATAATATGTTTCTAACCTGAGCATTCTTGATGCTAGTTGGGTTCACGATCATGTGTAAGTTTAGAAACTCAGGCTTGCTTTGAATGAAAGCCAAATGAGAGTTGGAGAAACAAGGAGGGAGAACGCTCGGGCACCGCTCACCGAGTTGCCAGTGAGTCGCTTGTTGAACTTTCGGTTGTTGCCGTATTGTCTTAGCACCGCCACCGGATCTATTACTTGGGTGGTTCTCGTACTATACTTCATCATTTAGCATTACAACTTTTGAACGTCTCAGTTCATGAACCCTTCGAGCAGGCGCCGCTCTAGCCTTTCCAAGTCATTGATTAACTTCATATCTCTTTCTGTGTTCGCGGGTTTCATCGCCTTCGCGCCGCAAGGAGTATCTTCAACCAACGCAGGCAGCTCCGAGCGAGCAACTAATTCACTTGACACCAGTACTATTACACCGATGGTTTTTGGTGGTTCACGTCTCACAGACGATAGTAGAACACATGTATACCGGGATCCGCAAGTTCCGTTAGAAGTGGACAATTACCCAGTCGCGCCAACTGGCCTCGTGTTGGAGCAGGTGCATGTGTACGTGCGCCACGGTAAGCAGCCCATTTCACTATACTCTTGTTCGTTTGTATTGATTTCTATCTATGGTCTTTTCTCCTAATTTTATATCGCGTCCGTTCCGTGTTATGCCCTGCTCGATGCCATAACAATCTGGATTCTGGAACATGTATAGGGGAACGAACACCAGTTGGTGTGCGGCTCGCGAGTGCACCCGCGTCGATACCAGAACACTGGCTACTGTGCAAGACCGCGAGACAGTTCCACTCGGCAGTTACCAATAGTACCGAGGATGGGTTTTTACGCGCACGACAGATGGTGGAACGTTCAGATGGCTCGGCGGTGGAGGGTCAGTGGTGCGTGATAAAACCCCTTTTCGAGACTGATAACACGCTGAAGCCGATATGTTGCAGCCTGTTCGGGGAGTTGACGGACTTTGGAAGACAGGTGCGTCAAACAGACAATTATTGACACGTCACACGACTTAAATGAACAATTCTTTGTCCAGTCGACACACAAGTTCGGGAAGTCACTTCGTGCCCTCTATGTTGACAGGTTAGCTCTTTAATGGCTAGTGTAGGTCTTTCACACTAATGTTGTTTGCTGAAATAGGTTGGGCTTCCTTCCTGACAAGTTACTAAACAAGGATGAGGTCTATTTCAGGTACGCACTTCTGACTTGCCGGCGCCAATCTTGTTTATGTATGACGTCTGCAGGAGTACAAACATGCCGCGAACTATCTCGTCCCTGCAACAGGTAGTTCATGGGCTCTATCCAACGGAGAAATGTGACAATACGGTGTTACCAAGTATCTTCGTTAGGAATGGGAAGGACGAGAATCTACTGGGGAATACTTCGGCGTGCAAACGTCTAGAGCTCCTTCAAGTCAGTTTTGCTCAAGGTAATTAACAAAGAGATGGCTCTTGTCGCGTCATTGACTAGTTTCCACAGCCGCCGCGGCAGCTTACAATCCTTCTCTGCAGCCTCTCGACGCCAAACTGTCCAAATATCTCAACGGTCATCCCGTGCGCGTTGACGGCAAGCCCAGAGCATCTGGTATAATGGACACCGTCTGTATTTCCCCCCAATTCACCACTTTCACCCTGACGATCATGCGCAGGTTCGTGCAGCAATTGCTCACGGTATCAAAGTACCACCTGAATTCAAAGATAAAGCTGTCGTTGATACTCTTGTAGGTCTCGCTATAAGTCTTGCGGGCACCAACTGAATTCCTTCCCTACCAGGAAAGAGCGATTGTGAATGAATGGTTTTCAGGTGTGTTCCTCAGCAACTCACCGCATATCTTTTCTCGACATTTGGAATCTTTTAGGCTGTAAGCCAAGCTTGTACTCGCATCCAATATCCAAGCTAACATGATCGGTGATGATTTAGACAAGACGGAGGAGGTGCGGCGACTGGGTATGGGTCGGCTCCTTGACGACTTGACTCACAAGATGCAGCACAAGGCTGATAATGGTGCACGAGACCCACTTAAGGTCTTGGTTCACGGTACCCATGACACCGCCCTAGCTGCGCTGTGCACCACACTAGATGTGTTTGATGAACGGCAAGTCGTCGTCATATGGGTAAATGGACTTTTTAGTAACATCATATGATTCACAGATGGCCGGCTTTCACGGCGTCCATCACTTTTGAACTCTTCAAGGTCGAAGACAGCCCACAGTCAGGAGCCGAGACATCTCTGTCACAGACATTGCTGTCGAAGTTCAAACCACGGCCCTCATCAGAACACTGTAAGTTCTAATAACCCACCCACACTGTCGAACAGGACCTGAGTCGTAATCACAGATATCAGGATGCGGTACCAGAATAAGAACATGATACTTCCGGCTTGTGCAGAGGAAGGTAAACATTTACCTGGCTCGCCCGAGTTCTGCTCCCTAGCAGCATTCCGAGAACGCGCGAAGGAGCTCACACCAGCGGACTTCGAGTCCGAGTGTGTTCCCGCTGGGAGATTTGGGATTTAGGTGCAGTTTCGACTCCCTTATACGACTCTATAACTATATATCTATAATTTTTAGAGCAACCTGTACATTCCTTTGCATTGTATATACAAATCTGGAGACCTGCGTTGAACGAGCACACAAGTTGGAAATCTGATGTCGTTGCCAAGGTGTGTGCCTTATACATTGACATGACGTCATGACTCTCCCGCTCCACACCCTTCCTGCACCCGACGCGTTATCTGTTCCCCGTCGGTCCAGATGGTCTCAAAAACAGCTGAAGTCTGCCAAATCGAGTCGGTGTTTCCACATCAAGGTCCTGCGCCTGTCGTTCTCCCATCAGAAAAGATCTAGCTGTGAGACTTCTTGCTTCGGAAGCGTTTGTGGCATGCGTCATGAGCCCAGGAATCCATTTCACCCACTAAGGATAGTACGGAATGATTTACCCGACTCACCAATGGTTCTACCGCCAAGTAGGCCACGTGCAGTGGAGCGGCCAACTATAAGACCTAGAGATCAAGTTTCTCGTGGTAGCTCTCCAATCACCTTCTCTTGCTCATTTCTTCCACTTTAACACTATCTACAATGTCTGAACTTACCGGAAAGACCATGAAAGCCCTTTGGTATACTGCTGTGAGTTCTGCATTGTTCGAGATAGTGTACTGCTTCTCATCAATGTTCCATAGCCAGAGCACTTCGAGATCAGGCAAGTGCCTATTCCCGAAGTCGGTGACAACGATGTGCTTCTGAAAGGTTCGTTCCTTGCGCGCGACTCTTGGGATTTTGACTGACGCTACTCGATAGTTTCCGCATGTGGTTCGTGATTATGACGCCCTCAGCAGCGCGGTATATTTGACGGGAACTCGCTTCAGGCATGTGCGGGACCGACCAACACATCCATCATGTGAGTTGAGCCTTCCATATCTCCACAAACTGTTACTTACGCTCGTTACAGGGAGAGTTCATTGCCCAATTCCCAGTACGCTACTTACTTCGCCTCTGTTGTCATGCTGAATCTCTTTGCAGCTCATACCCGGCCATGAGGCGATAGGATCTATAGTGAAAATGGGCAAGAACGTGAAGGGTTTCGCCATTGGAGACCGTTGTGTTGCTGACGTCGGTATCACTGTGAGTGCCTCTCTACCCTTACACAGCCACACGAGGCACTCACTTTAATTATGCGCTTCTCTTTCGATCACGATCGATACTCCTTCAGTGCGAGAACTGCTTTTATTGCCGGAGGGGCCAGTCCTTACTGTGCGAGGACTTCAACGCGCGAGGAGTGACTCAGGATGGCGGGTTTGCCGAATACATTGTCTAGTGCGTTCACATACTGCATATTGTCTCGAATTCCAAGTTGACGGATGGGGATACCTATCTATATCCAGCCAACAGAAGAAGCTATACAAGATCCACAACCTCACAGACGAAGAGTCCACCCTTCTCGAGCCTGCCGCATGTGCTATTCATGGACTCGACAAGCTCAACCCTCCTGTTGGCATTGATGTGCTTCTTCTCGGCGCCGGCCCGACTGGCCTCATCCTCGCTCAGCTTCTCAAGCTGAACGGCGCCGCCCGTGTCGTCATCGCGGCCAACAAAGGCATCAAGATGAACATCGCAAAGGAACTAGAGGCCGGCGACGAGTACATCGAGCTGGATCGAGAAAACCCTGACGCGCAATGGCAGAAATTGAAAGACGACAACCCATACGGCTTCGATGTGGTGGTCGAGGCGACGGGAGTTGAGACGCTCGCGAACGATAGCATCAACTATGTTAGGCGAGGCGGTACTTTGATGATCTATGGCGTGTACGAGAACAAGGCGCTCGTCCATTGGCCACCATCTAAGGTATTTTTTCACGTTTTGGCATTTTCACAAGACAACCATTAACTCTTATGTCCCTCCCGCAGATTTTCGGTGACGAAATCAAGGTCGGTCCTGGGCGTGCCATCTGATGACAGCTCACTCACATCCCCCTCGTAGATCATCGGCTCATTCTCTCAAACATTCTGCTTCCCTCGTGCAGTCGCCTACCTGGACAGTGGCAAGATCAAGACCAAGGGAATGGTTACCGACGTCTTCAAGCTCGACGATTACCAGAAGGCGCTTGATAAGATGAGCAGCAGAGGAGCGCTCAAGATTGCCATCAAGCCATAGATGCATACTTGATCGAGATTCGCGTGGAAGTTGGCCATCAAGTATGATCATACTGGTCTTTTGTATTTTTATATCAAGTACCATATCCCCTCATAAGTGAAATGTTGTGGCAGGCCGCAGGAGTTCTCTGTTTTTTACATCTGTCTGATGTCACCGTCAGACTGGATATAGCTTTTCAGGTATACGTCCCATAGTCAATTTACGAACCTTGAACAAAGTACTAAAGAAAGATGCGCATAAGTTTGAAGTCGTGCCGAAGGGTCCAGTCAAGTTCCACACTTGGTCCAAGATGGCACTGAATACATGTAGTCCATCCACATCCTATGTGCACACTGTAGCCCTCCAAAGCCGACTGGGCTCACGGAAATACCTATCGTATCTTCAAGAGCGAGATGGGACCCGAACACTGGCCAGTGACACCACATAGGCTCTCGTTCGAGGTTCAGACGACCTCAAGTAAAAGACCTTGAAGCCATGTCTATCTGGAAAGAACAAATTAAAATATTTACAGAATATTGAGAGATACATGTCAATGTCCAGGTCGGATTAGCACCTGTGGGGTTTAGCGGAGGCTGGGCGGGCCCTCTCTCTTCTTCGTTTTATCTTCCTTATCATCCTCACTCCACGTGCCCTTGCGTTTCTTTGGCGTTGGAGAGGGTGGTGCGGACGGCGACATTGGATCAGGTCCAAGCAACCATGAAGCGGGAATATCTCCATCGGCTTTGAAACGCTCTTCGATAACTTCAAGTATGTTCTGGAATTTGGACCGGATAGTGTTGTAAAGGTCATCAGTGAAGAACTCAGGGTTCCAGTGACAGGGTTTTCCAGCGACTATGACAGGTTGAGTCTTTTCAAGGGCTGTGTAGCTTTCTACCATATCATCCGCGATTGACAGTGCTGATACAAGAGGCCACATTGTTGAATAAAAGTCGCGCAGTGTTTCGACCATTGTTTGGACCTCCTGTCCAGAGAATCCATTGGTGATGATCCTGGTTCGAGGCTGCGTGTTGCCGAGATTTGGATCAGGATGGATGAATTCGTGTGCCGATTTGTTCAGGGGATGAAGGCTTTTTCTGGAGCTTAGAACCTTTGTCGGAAGGAGATGGTGCAAGAACCACACATAAATCCAAAACACGGATTCAAGGTCGTGGTAGAAGTTAAAACGAAATGGGGGTATATCGTCCAGCGGCTTTTCAAACGGGTTAACGTTGTTAACATTCTGGATACTGAGGAAAGAATCCAGGTTTAGGGGTGGAAGGAATAGATGATCTTGATCTTGATACTCGACAGCCATGAAGGTCGGCGTTCCCTTAGGAGATGTGAGCAACCACACAGTGAGGAGGCATAGATCACAAAGATAACGCGTACCGTACGAGGCTCGTGACCCGATGGTTCAACATATTCTATGGCATACTCCAGGTCCAAAAGCTTTCCCGTACAACCTTCAATGTGCCATAGACAGTTGCCTGCACTGACGTCTCGATGTATGAACCCTGCCATGCGGAGATACCTGAGGCCTTGATATTCGATGAGTACCGTTTGAGGGAGGAGAGCAAACTTCAGCGGGGCTCTCACCTGTTACAATGTCTTTAAGAGCACGTAACATAGTCGCATAGTCTCTGAGCTCGTAAATCGAGTAACAGACCTCGTCATAAACTGTCCGCACATGAGAGCGGGTGTGCCAGTACTTGAGTATATCATATGAATCTGGCATGGAATCGTTATGGCTGGGGTCCCTGGTTGACGAAGAATTGGACTGAGCATCAGACATGTGGGTCTTTGCTACTTTCTGCCCGGGACGCGTGAAGGAGGCTCTTCGAGTACCAATAGTGGGTGCGAAGGTGTTGTCAAGTACCCCATTCAACGACTCCACGCGCCAGTCGTGCTTAAAGGTCATAAAATAGGGCTTGGCTTTGGTCGTATGGTCTGTGTTTTTCGATCGATCGACCTCCCGAAGGCGCCCAAAGATATCCTTTTGGATGTCACTTTCTAGCCTTTCGTCCAGATATTTCCAGTTGTCCTTGAGGACGTAACATTTCTCGCTTAGCTGCAAAGGCTCCTTGCCTTTGCCGCTGACGATCTCCCTTACTTGCCAGACACGAGTCGCTCGTTGTAAGAAATGGTGTGCAAAGAACTCGGAGATTGCATTGCCCTCGGTCAGGTAGGATTTTCCTTCAACGGTGTACTCATATGAGATAATCTTTTTGTGCCTCTTCGCAGGCGAGTCAACAACGCGACGTGTGACTGTGGGATCATATCCGAGTCGATCAACAGTGGCAGAGAGAAGAAAAAGTAGAAATCGTATCAGATAGAGTGGCTCCTGAAAAATAATGAGAGTTGCGGAAAGCGACGGAGTTCAGATCATACCTCGTGAAGGTTGAATGGTTCAGAACGGCAAACGTGTTCGCGGTCAAAACTCCACAGGGTGACCATGTCGCCCTCAATGGTGAATGCGAAAACAAAGCGACGGCGAGGGTCTCTAAACATGATCTCCGCCGCACCATCACAAATCGTGGCTTCGTCCTGAACTGTAGTCAGCCAATTTGAGTGCGAATTCCAAGTGACGGAGGCTTACAATCTCGGCGCCCTCATGTGCCTTGGACGGTACTATGGCTGCTATCACGCTGGTATCCTGAACAAGTTTGTGATTAGCAGTCCGCTGATGGGGTGTGCCACGTGGAGATTTGGTCAATGGGCGAACGATTGGTGTGTCGCTGGGAACGTCGTAATCACCAACAGTATAACATGCTATGTGAGGCATTTTGGGCAAGTCGCATATCTCAAGTTGGCAGCTAATTGTTCGCTGGTCCGTGCCCGTCGGAGTATTGGTCGCGCAGAATGCAGGATCAGCCTTCATAGCCGCACTGATGATGGCATTTGATATTTCAGGCAATTTCCTGTATATGAAATCTTCACTGCTTCCAGCCTTCGTCGAGTTCACGATAGGCTGCCATCCCCTACCATTCAGAACATCCTGGGGGATGCTGGCCAACACCGCATCGACAAAGGGACTCCCGGAATGAAGCTGTGATGTAGCCATATATGTTTCAAGCCAAGAGTCGGTGGGACATTCATAGAGATGTCGTTCCATACTGTCGCGTGCTACGCGAGATAGTGACATTTGCCTGAGTAAGAGTAAGGGGCCAAAGGAAGGGACGTGAAGGCCCTGGAATGGATACGATGTGTAATGCCAGGTAAAAGGCCGCGATCAGATTGCGAGGCTTGAAAATGGGAGGTTTATAGTATCAAGCAGAGCCCACAAAACTTTAACCCAAAGATTAAAATGACAGTTATCAACAGCTATCATATGATGGCCAATACTGTAGAAGCGGGACTTGAATTTCTTTGCACCGCCATAAGGCTGTTACACAGCAGTAGAGGGATGCGGCCGGGCCAGGCAAGTTTATGTCGTAACGGCTCCGAACTCTGAATCATGAGATTCAACGCAAAGACGATCCCTTCCCGTCTTCAGTTTAACCTCTCCATCCTCACTCCATTCGCCCTGGCGTTTATATCATGGCCTAGGTTGAACCAACAGTGCAGCGGGGATATCTCCATCGGCCTCGAAACGTTTTGGAGACTTCAATTATATTGTCGAATTTGGTTCGTATATCGTCGTAGGGCACATCGATGAAGAACTCCGGATTCCAGTAGCAGGGTTTGTCACTGGCAGGTTGAGTTTGTTCAAGAGCTTCGTAGCTTGCTGCCATAACATCTGCTATCGGCAGCGCTGAGAACAAAGGCCACATTTTTGAATGAAAGCGTTCAAGCATGTTGTACATCTCTGCGACCTCGTCCCGTTTAATGATGATCCTGCTTCGAGCATCGGCGACGCCAAACCCACAGTGGATTACTCCATTTGCTGACCAGTGAATGGGCCAAGGGATCTAGGCTTTCAATGTTGTCAAGAACCTTCGTCGCAAGAAGATGGTGCAAGAACCACACGCAAACCCAGAATACAGATTCGAGATCATGGTAGAAGTTGAACCGAGAAGGCGGTTTGTTGCTGGGTGATTTGTTGCGGGGTAGGTGTCTGCTGGACGGGTTGCCAACGAGCATATTCTTGAGGTGGCCATCGTATTCTCTCATGAAAGCATCTCGATCTCCTGGTGGAAGAAATAGGTGGTGTTGTTCTTGACACTTAACAACCACTGAAGGACGGTGTTCCCTTTGCAGATGTAAGCACACAACGGCGCTGCGCGGTACACAAAGACGCGTACCTTGCGAGGATCATGACCTGACAATTCATCATATCTTCTGGCATACTCCAGGTCCGATATATTTCCTCCTTGAGGACCTTTGAGGTACCACAGACAGTTTCTGGCGCTGATATCGCGACGAACGAACCCTGTCATAAGGAGGTAGTTGAGGCCTGAAGATCTGATGAGCATAGCTTGAGGTTGAAAAGCAAAATAAGACCCACACCTGTTACAACGTCGTGAAGAGCGCAAAGCATAGTTTTGTAGTCTTCAAGCTCGTATATCGAGAAACAGACCACGTCATAGGCGCACATGAGAGTGGGCACGGTGGTTTAGTACAAGGCACGAGTTTGGCATGAAATCATTGAATGAGGGAGTCCGTAGCTGACGATGAATTGCACTGATTACCAGATACGTAGGAAGGAGGTATTTCGGACGCTAGTGGGAGGCCTTAAGCTGGTGTCAAGTACCCTGTTCAACTCCACATTCCAGTCGTGCCTAAGAGTCATGAAATAGGTTTGGCGTCGGTCGCATGTTTAGTGTCCTCCTTCCCATCGATATCCGCTAGGCACCCAAAGATATCTTGTTGGATCCTGTTCTCTAGCCTTGCGTCGGAGTACTGCCAGGCATCCTTGAGAATGTAACATTTTTCGCTGAGCTGCAGGGGTTCCTCGCCCATTTCACTGACGAGCTCCCTCGCTTGCCAGAGTCGCTCGTGAAAGGATGTGGTACGCAGAGAATTCAGAAATTGGGTTTCCCTCGGTCGGTAGGATGTTTCTTCAACGATATGCTCGTATGGGATGAATTGGAAGTTGCCTTCGAGCAAATAGACAAGATGGCGTCTGATGGTGGGGTGATACCCGAGTTGTTCAGTGGTCGCAGAGCTATAAGGTGGTGCAGCTCCTGAACAACGACAATTAAATTTGAAGAAGGAAAACGTTGGAGAAAGTCATACCTCGTGCAGGTTGAACTGTTCAGAACGATAGATGTGTCCGTGGTTGAAGTATTATAGGCAGCCCATGTCGCCCATACCGGTGAAGGAAAAAATAAAGCGACGACGGGGGTCTCTATACATGATCTCAGTCCCACCATCACATATTTTGAGGTTATCCTGAATACAATCAGCAAATGGCATGCATCAAGTTTGAAGCGAGAAGACTCACAATTCCACGCAATCATGAGCCCTGAGCGGTGCTATGGCTGATATCAAACTGATATTTTGAATAAGTTCGCGATCAGCAGTCCGCTGTTGGGTTGCGCTGCGTGGAGACCCGGTCAATGGGCGAACAACTGGCGTAGTGCTGGGAACATCGTAATAGCCGACTGTATAACATGCTCTGTGAGGATTTTGAGGCAAGAGATAGATGTTCAGTTGGCAGCCATTTGTTCGCTGGCCTAGTGGAAATTTGACCACGCTGAATGAGGGATCAACTTTCATCGCCGTGGTGGCGATAGCAGTCCTTAGTTCAGGCAATTCCCCATAGACCACATCGTCACCGCGTCTAGCCTTCGTTGACTTGATGACAGACTGCCACCCCTCGTTAAGAACACCCTAAGGTACGACGGCTCTCATATCACCGACGAAGGGATTCCCAGAGTGAAGCTGTGGCGTACTAGTCACGTACGTTTCAACCTAAGAGTCAACAGAGCATTCGACGAGGCGCTGTTCGACATTGTCACGCTCCGTTCGAGATACCGTCGTTTGTATGACTCCCGTTGGAAAAGCCGGGGGAGAGACATGGGGATTGGCAAAGTGTTGGGCATCGTTCATCGTGTTGGAGGAAAGAACCAGATTGCGCGCGGATACCAGCACTTCATAAAGAGCAAAGGAGAAAGGGCAGGTCCTTGAAAAATTGAAATTGAAATGACAGTCACGGTGGTATGTGATTTGCAAATGCGCTAGGAGCGGAACTTCAAAAAGAATTGGCTGCTTCGGACCTTTGTCCGTCATGCACTCATAATGCATTCATAAATCTCTGGACTCGGTTGATCTTGTCTTCTTAGTACAGTGCCAGCTACATACCATCGACGATTCCGATGTGGACCGTCATCAAAGTAACGCGCTGAAGAATATCGTGTTCGACTGTAATACCTTGACAAGCGCCTACTACTCCGGGCAAACTCCGAGTCTCCCGAACCGAAACCAAATGAAAATAGTTCGCTGGGCTGTTGGCAGTTGCTGGGATCGTTTCGGAAGTGTTCCAAAAGCCTCGGGCCTCGCCAATGTATGGAAAGCCGGACTGCCACGCTGATGGCACCAATATTGGCAATCGTTTAGGAGATAGGGCCCCGGTGCATTGCCAAGCCCAGACACGTTTTCCTAGTACTACATTGTTTGAAACAGATTTGGACGGAAGAGGGACTCAGAGGCTGCCAGTGGTACTCATAGTATGGAGATATCTAGTTGGCTCTATGGAGACTGCCGCCCAACTATTCGTTGCATGCTCGGGTTTCAAGACAACATTCTTTCTATGACGTCAATGCCACAATTGACAAAACTAGGACCATCTCCTGGCGCTGCCTCCTTACCCGCCGAAGTTCTAGTGGAGGGGCAAGTTCGTCCCGCATTATCATTGCGCTAACCAGGCTTATGCGGATACCCATACATATATAATCAAAATCAGAACAAGTTGAACAAGTTCCACAACCTTACAGACGAGGAGCAAAGCCTCAGCGCACCAGCATCCAACCTGGGCGATGCATGGATTCAACGAGCTTAGCCTTGTGTTCGTAGTTGGCGCTAACATTCTTGTCCTTGAGCTGGCCCAACAGGCCGTGCAGTTATTGCTGCATATGCTGCCGTACGCGTCAAAGCTGGCGTCCATAATCATTACCAAAAGACCCGCCGACGAACTTACGTTTCTTTCGCAGATACTCGGCAACGAACCAATGGTCTTGAAGCTGGAGAAGTAGTCCGCTTTGAGATGGGCGTGGAGTTTGTTGTTGCGGGGGTTACGCATGGACGAAGGAGATGGTTTGGTTAAGATGTACACCATGCATTCAGAGGAACGAGGGCGTGTCCGGCGGGGGCCTTGAACGCCTTTGTACCCTCGACGCTCAGCCACCACCGTTGGCCTTCAAATACAAAATAAGTTTGAGCCTACACGCGTACGGTGAGCGATGGTGAGCGATTCAAGAACCCACACCTCTCAACGCATATGTCATCGCGTCCCGAAGAATAAGATTCAATAATATTTACACAGGATGTTGAAGAGTACATGTACAAGCGCAGAATATATATGTGACATTACTCAACACAAAGGGCTCAACGCAAACCGGATGTCTCTCCCTTCGGTTTCTTGGCTCTATCCTGCTCCTCTCCACCCCTTGTGCCCTTGCGTTTGCGCCTGTGTAAATCCAACAGTAACGCGGGGACATCTCCATCAGCCTTGGAACGGTCAACAATGACGTCGAGTATGCTTTGGAATTGAGATATGATTTTATTGTAGGGATCACTGGTGAAGAACTCCAAACTCCAGTATTGTGGCGTGTCGCCTACGATGACAGGTTGAGAGGATTCAACAGCTGTGTAGCTTTTTGCCATATCTTCTGCGAACTCCAGCGCTGATAACAGATATAAGTGATTAGGGAAAAAGTCTTGCAGCATTACGCCGATCCTCACGGCCGTATGAGTGATGACCATGGTTCGAAGCGTCGCGCCCTCAACACCACAATAGATGCTTTGACGTGCTGATTGGGCTATGATATCAAGGCTTTCGTCGTCATTGGGAACAGAGTTCTTAGGAAAAAGATGATGTAGGAAATGCACGTAGATCCAGAAGACGGATTCAAGGTCATGATAGAAGTTGAACCTAAACGGTGGGCGGATGGGTATTTTGGGATCAGGCTTACGGCCCATGAGAAGGTCCTCAAACACTTTGTGGAAGACCGTTGCATTCATTGGCGGATAGAATAGGTGTTCTTGTTGTTGATACTCCACAGCCATAAAGGGAGGGGTTCCCTTTGTCAATGTGAGCACGTAACGAGGCTGCTCATGGCATAAAGACACGAACCGTGCGAGGGTTGGCATGACCCACTAACTCATCATATCTCCTAGCATACTCCAGGTCCGATATCTTTCCTCTCTGCTGATCTTCTTTAAGGGACCACAGACAGTTTCCGGCGCTGATGTCTCGATGAACGAACCCTGCCATACGGAGGTAGTTGAGGCCTGAAGATTTAATGAGTATGGCTTGAGGGTGAAGTTCGAGTCAGACGCGCACCTGTTACGATGTCCTTGAGAGCGAGAAACACTGTCTTGTAGTCGCTCAGCTCGTACATTGAGTAACAAACTTCGGCATAGACAGTGCGCACGTGGGAGTGGGTATGGTGCTTAAGATCAGGATGTGGCGTGGAATTTTGGGTGGAATGAGAATGGCGGATGCTGTCCCTGGCTGACATTGAACTGCGTTGAGAATCAACCGCAAGAGTCTTTACCATTTTCTGCTCAATGCGCGTGAAGGATGTATTTCGGTGACCGGTGGGAAGCTTGAAGCTGTTGTCAGATATCCCATCCGACTCCACACGCCAGTCGTGCATGATTGTCATGAAATAGTTTTTGGCTTCGGTCGCGTGGTTCGTGTTTCCCTTATTATCGATATCCTTCAGTTCCTTAAAGATATCGTTCTGGATATCCTGCTCTAGCCTTCTATCGGAGTACTGCCAGGCATCCTTGAGGACATAGCAGCTATTGCTGAGCTTCAAGGGTTTCTCGCCCTTGCCGCTAATCTCCCTCGCTTCCCAGACACGAGTCGCTCGTGAAATTAGATGGTATGCAGCAGATTCGGAGATTGGATTACCCTCCGTCAGGTAGGATTTTCCTTCAACGGTATACTCGTATGAGATGAGTTTTTTGCCTTTGAGTGAATCGACAAGATGGCGTGTGATGGTTGGGTCATATCCGAGTTGTTCAGCTGTTGCAGAATTCAGAAAAAGCAGAAATCGTATAAGGTGCTGTGGTTCCTAAACAAACATTAACCATGGAGAAGGAAAGCATTGAAGAAGTCATGCCTCATGCAGGTTGAATGGTTCCGAGTGGCAGACGTGTCCGCGGTTGAAATTCCATAGGCTGACCATGTTGCCATCAACGGTAAATGCGAAAATAAAGCGACGACGGGGGTCTCTATACATGATCTCGGTCGCACCATCACATATTTTGAATTCATCCTAAACTATGATCAGTCCAATGGCGTACATCAGCTTTAAAGGGAGAAGACACACAAATTTCACGCAGTCATGAGCCCTGGACGGGGCTATGGCTACTATTGAGCTGGTATCCCGAGCAAGTTCGCAATCAGCGGTCGGCTGTTGGGGCGCGCTGCGTGGAGATTGGGTCAATGGGCGAGCGACTGGTGTGTCACTGGGAACATAGTATTCGCCGATAGTATAGCATGATATGTGAGGCTTTTTGGGCAAGACGCGTATGTCCAGTTGGCAGCCATACGTTTGCTGGTTTGTTCCTGGTAGAAAATTTGCCGTGCGGAATGATGGGTCGACTTTCTTCGCCGCATTAACGATTGTAGTTGATACTTCAGGCAAATTCAGGTATATCAAGTCTCCACCGCTTCCGGGCTTCGTTGAGGTAATGATAGACTGCCACCCCTCATTGTTCAAAACATCCTGGGGGATATTGGCCCTCACATCATCAACGAAACGATTTCTAGAATGAAGCTGTGGCGTAGTCGTGTATGTTTCGAGCCAGGAGTCGATGGAACGTTCGAAAATGTCCTGTTTAAGGTTGTCGTGTGCGGTCCGAGATATTTTCATTTAGGTGATTCCTGTTGGTGAAGCCGGATGCACGACGCAGGACTGGAAAAGTGATAGATACCGTTGAGGATGATACGGTTACAGAGTTTTCACAAAATGATGTTTACATGTGTTTGCGCAAGTTCAAAAATCGCGAAAACTAAAAATCCTGTCTCTGCAGCTGTTTGCCTCTGGCTTGCAGTCCGCTATTGTGTTGCGCCGCGTGGGGACTTCGTGATTGGACGTAAGACTGGTGTATCGCTAGGAACATCGTAATCGGCGATAGTATAACATGCTATGTGAGGTTGTACCTCTCTCCACTCGGGAGCTAATTTATTGTTGGTTGGTGCCCGGTAGAAAATTGGTCGAGCGGATCAACCTTCCTCACCTCATTGACGACAGCAGTTGATATCTCAGCCAATCCCTTATATAGCAAGGCTTCTCCGTTTCCTGCTTTCCGAGTTGGGTGAACGATAGGTCGCCATCCCAAAATAGAAAGGGCTGGACATGGTTTATGTCGGTGTTGAGCAGAAATAGTTTGCAAGGCTAACTGCATATGCTGTGAGTTTCATACAAAGTAGAGGAGGGAGAACAAGCCGTTCAAAATTTGAAAATGAAATGGCTCTCACTACCGTGACGGTAGGAGTAGTCTGGACTCTGAGTCTCCCGTAGCCAGGCCTATAATATCACGTGTTGTTTTTTGAGAGACGGGAGGACAACAACTTGAACTACGGTACATAGGAGCGGAACTTGGAAAAATACTTGGTTGATTTGAGCACCACCGAGATTCCGACCAGTCCCCGGCTATGTCGATCTATCTTCCGAGCTGGTCTTCGTGGTAGGCATGCCTACACGACCCCCAAATGACATTCGCACTCGACTCGTTATCATCGAGATAGGCATGGAGGTCAGTGCACACCTGATTGTCCAAGGAGGCTTCGAATAGGTCCGAGTTCTTGCCACTCGGCGCTTGATAGGATGAGTAGCACTCATAATTGTCATCAAGCCCTAAATGCATACCAGAGACTTCAATTTGAGGTTATGAACAACAAGTTTCCCTTCATTCTACCGGTGGCCTTCAGTAGATGTCAAAGTCATGTTGGGACTACATGAGTGACTTAGGGACCCCCACCATATCTCTCGAGGTTTTCAACTTGAATTCATATGAAGAACAAGATTAAATCTTTACACAGAATAATATTCATACAGGAAGTTACAAAGTACAAGCCCACGAACTCCATGTCACAACAATAACTCGTCTCAACGCAAGCTGGACAGTGCTACTCTTGCCCTCTTTGCCTTCACCCCTGCCTGTGTATGGCTGCGTTGGCCCTTGCGTAGATTGAGAAGTGTGGCTGGAATACTTCCACCCATAAATGTCTCAATAGGTCCAAGTATATTCAGGAATTTCGCTCGGATATCTTCGTAGGGCTCATCAGTGAAGTACTCCGGATTCCAGTACCTGGGTTCGCCATTGAGTGTGACAGGCTGAGTCATCTCAAGAGCACTATAACTCTTGTTCAGGCAGCCGGCGATCGACAGCGCTGACAACATAGGCCACATGTTGGAATAGAATTTACGCAGCATTTCGGACATGGTTCGGACTTCCCTATCATGGGTGAGGATACGGGTTCGAGCTTGTGAGCCACCAAGACCATGATGGATTGTTGCATCTACCGATTCGTCGATGGGATCTAGGCTTTTACTCTTGTCAAAGACCTCTGTCGGAAGAAAGTGGTGCAAGAACCACACGTAAATCCAGAACACGGATTCGAGGTCATGGTAGAAATTAAAGTGAAAAGGTGGCGTGTTGTCGGGCAGACTGTCGGGTCCACTGTTAATGAAGGGATTATGGTCCTTGGATTGCGAGACAGCGAATACACCTCCACTGAAACCTTCTGGAGCAGGAGGAGGGAATAGATGGCATTGATCTGTGGGAAAATAGTCTTGAACAATATATGTCAAGGTTAATCGGTGTAAACGAGCAAGGGAATACATGTAAAATAACGGTATATAACTACAATAAAACTACTGCGGGCTGCATGGGTCGAACCCCGGACCTTACGCGCGACACCACCAATTCCTCCCCATGACCCCGGCAAGCACGGTAGCTCGATATCTTCCAACATGATCTTGATACTCAACAGCCATGAAGGAGGGTGTTCCCTTTTCAGATGTGAGCACACAGACAGTACATAAAACACAAACACGCGTACCGTGCAAGGATCATGACCTGACAATTCATCATATCTCCTGGCATACTCCAGGTCCGATATCTTGCCTCCCTGACAATTCTCTTCTAGGGACCACAGACAGTTTCCGGCACTGATATCCCGATGGACGAACCCTGCCATACGGAGGTACTTGAGACCTTGATATGTTTATGAGTAAAGCTTGCAGGAGGAGAAAAAATGAGACCCTCACCTGTTACAATGTCTTTAAGGGCCTGCAACATAGTGACATAGTCTCTAAGCTCATATATGGAGTAACAAATTTCGATATAGACAGTGCGCACATGGGAGCGGGTATGGTGCTTGAGATCAGGATGTGACGTGGAATTTGGGGCGGAATGGGAATGGCAGGTGCTGTCCCTGGCTAAGGTCGAACTGCGCTGAGAACCAGCCGCAAGAGTCTTCGCCAAATTCTGCTCAATGCACGTGAAGGAGGTATTTTGGTGACCGGTGGGAAGCTCGAAGCTGGTGTCAGATATCCCGTTCGACTCCACACGCCAGTCGTGCATGATTGTCATGAAATAGTTTTTGGCTTCGGTCGCGTGGTTCGTGTTTCCCTTGTCATCAATATCCTTCAGCTCATTAAAGATATCTTTCTGGATATCTCGCTCTAGCCTTCTATCGGAGTACTGCCAGGTATCCTTGAGGGCATAGCAGCTATCGCTGAGCTTCAAGGGTTTCTCGCCCTTGCCGCTAAGTATCTCCCTCACTTCCCAGACACGAGTCGCTTGCGAAAGTAGGTCGTATGTAGCAAATTCGGAGATTGGATTACCCTCCGTCAGGTAAGATTTTCCTTCAACAATATACTCGTATGAGATGAGTATGTTGCCTTCGAACGAATCGACAAGATGGCGTGTGATAGTTGGGTCATATCCGAGTTGTTCAGCGGTTGCAGAATTGAGAAAGAGCAGAAATCGTATAAGGCTGTGGTTCCTAGACAAACATGAACCTTGGAGAAGTAAAGCATTGGAGAAGTCGTACCTCGTGCAGCTTGAACGGTTCTGAGCGGCAGACGTGTCCGCGGTTGAAGTTCCATAGGCTGACCATGTCGCCCTTAACAATGAAGGCAAAAATGAAGCGACGACGGGGGTCTTTATGCATGATCTCGGTCGCACCATCACATATTTTGAATTCATCCTAAACTATGATCAGTCCAATGTCGTACATCAGCTTTAAAGCGAGAAAACTCACGAATTTTACGCAGCCGTGAGCCCTGGAGGGTGCTATGGCTACTATTCGCCTGGTATCTTGAGCAAGTTCGTGATCAGCGGTCGGCTGTTGGGTCGCGCCGCGTGGAGATTGGGCCAATGGGCGAACGATTGGTGTGTCGCTGGGAACATCGTATTCGCCGATAGTATAACATGATATGTGAAGCTTTCTTGGCAAGACGCGTATGTCCAGTTGGCAGCCATTTGTTTGCTGGTTTGTTCCTGGTAGAAAATTGGTCGTGCGGAATGATGGATCAATTTTCTTCGCTGCATTGACGATTGCAGTTGATATTTCAGCCAATTTCAGGTATATCAAGTCTTCGTCGCTTCCGGCCTTCGTTGAGGTAATGATAGACTGCCACCCCTTGTTATTCAAAACATCCTGGGGGATATTGGTCCTCACATCATCAACGAAATGATTTTTAGAATGAAGCTGTGGCGTAGCGGTGTATGTTTCGAGCCAGGAGTCGATAGCACGTTCGAAAATGTCCTGTTTAAGACTGTCGTGTGCGGTCCGAGATATTGTCATTTAGGTGATTCCTGTTGGTGAGGTCGGATGCACGACGCGGGGACTGGCAAAGCGATAGACTCACCGTTGAAGATCATCGTTATAGAGTCGTTATAGTGCTTTCAAAAAATGATGTTTGCGTATGCTTGCGCGAGTTCGGGGGTCGCGAAAATCAAAACAAATTGAAAATCTTGTCTCTGTGACCATTTGCTTCTGGCTTACATTGGATGCAGACTACAGCCATATTTTGTCGAGACATGTCACGGGCCTCAGTGCCAACCTGAAGTTGAGAAAAATGACCTACACGAGCACCTCTCTCGCTCTCTTTTCAGCCTGAGCGATATGCCTTGGTATCCTGGGACAGGATCTGAGCCTACAACCAATCTGTTGAACGAGTTCCTCATCTTGTTCGACAACCTCATCAAAATCACATTTTTGAGGTTCAGAAGAGAAGGGCCCATTGTGGGGAATTTTAATGCTTCATGAATAGGTAGAGAGTGTTTTTCTAGCAGAGGATTCACGGCTGAATAGCCTATTCAGCCCCTAGGATTTGTAATTTATTCTTGATTTTTGTGATTTTGGATAGGGCAAACGGGACCCAACAGGCGAAACAGCTCCGTGGTTTGCTGTTAAAGAACTGGTCCCGGAAATGTAATAAATGGGAAGCCCACGATGCGTTGCTGCTGGTGAAACTGGTTGCGCCAGTTCCAGGTGACACAGCTTGTTTTATCCACTATTGGAACAAGCTCAAAACAGGCGCATTTAGTAAGCAAAGGAGTTTGGGTCATCAATATAACGGGAAGCAAGCGACCCAATAACATTGACACAGGATATCAAAAAGTACATGCACAAGCCCAGAATATCAATGTGACAACTCAACACAAAAGACTCAACGCAAACTGGATGTCTCTCCCTTCGATTTCTTTGCTCTACCCTGCTCCTCGCCACCCCTCGTGGCCTCGCGTTTGCGGCTGTGTAAATCCAACAGTAAAGCGGGGACATCTCCATCAACATTGGAATGTTTGACGATGAGGTTGAGTATTCTTTGGAATAGAGATATGATCTTCTTGTAGGGATCATCGGTGAAGGACTCCAAACTCCAGTATTGTGGCGTGTCGCCTACGATGACAGGTTGAGAGGACTGAACAGCTGCGTAGCTTTCTGCCATATTGCATGCAAACCCCAGCGCTGACAACAGATGCAAGTGATTCGGAAAAAAGTTTTCCAGCATTGCGGCGATTTCTTCGATCGTGTCCCCATCGGTGATGACCATGGTTCGAAGCATTGCGCCTTGAATGCCACAATAGATCCGTTGACGTGCTGATTGGGCTATGTCATCAAGGCTTTCGTCGTCCGTGGGAACAGAGTTCATTGGGAAAAGATGATGTAGGAAATACACGTAGATCCAAAAGACGGATTCAAGGTCATGATAGAAATTGAACCTAAACGATGGGCGGATGGGTCTTTTGCGATCAGATTTACGGCCCATGCGATAACATTCAAACGGTTTGTAGGATGGTTTTCTCCGTGGAGAGAATAGGTGTCGTTGTTGTTGATACTCCACAGCCATGAAGGAAGGGGTTCCCTTTGTCAATGTGAGCACAAAACGAGTTCGCCTACGACATAAATACATGCACTGTGCGATGATCATGACCCAATAATTCATCATATCTTCTGGCATACTCCAAGTCCGATATTTTTCCTCCAGAACGATTGCCTTCAAGGGACCATAAACAGTTTCCGGCGCTGATGTCCCGATGGACGAACCCAGCCATACGGAGGTAGTTTAGGCCTGATGATTTAATGAGCATGGCTTGAGGGTGAAGGGCAAATCAGACGCGCACCTGTTACAATGTCCTTAAGAGTGAGAAACACTGTCTTGTAGTCGCTCAGCTCGTACATTGAGTAACAAACTTCGGCATAGACAGTGCGCACGTGGGAGTGGGTATGGTGCTTGAGATCAGGATGTGGCGTGGAATTTTGGGTGGAATGAGAATGGCGGGTGCTATCCCTGGCTGACATTGAACTGCGCTGAGAGTCAGCCGCAAGAGTCTTTGCTAATTTCCGCTCAATGCACGTGAAGGAGGTATTTTGGTGACCGGTGGGAAGCTCGAAGCTGGTGTCAGATATCCCGTTCGACTCCACACGCCAGTCGTGCATGATTGTCATGAAATAGTTTTTGGCTTCGGTTGCGTGGTTCGTGTTTCCCTCGTCATCAATATCCTTCAGCTCCTTAAAGATATCTTTTTGGATATCCTGCTCTAGCCTTCTATCGGAGTACTGCCAGGCATCCTTGAGGACATAGCAGCTATTGCTGAGCTTCAAGGGTTTCTCGCCCTTGCCGCTAATCTCCCTCGCTTCCCAGACACGAGTCGCTCGTGAAATTAGATGGTATGCAGCAGATTCGGAGATTGGATTACCCTCCGTCAGGTAGGATTTTCCTTCAACGGTATACTCGTATGAGATGAGTTTTTTGCCTTTGAGTGAATCGACAAGATGGCGTATGATGGTTGGGTCATACCCGAGTTGTTCAGCTGTTGCAGAACTCAGAAAAAGCAGAAATCGTATAAGGTGCTGTGGTTCCTAAACAACCATTAACCTTGGAGAAGGAAAGTATCTAAAAAGTCATACCTTGTGCAGGTTGAATGGTTCCGAGCGGCAGACGTGTCCGCGGTTGAAATTCCATAGGCTGGCCATGTCACCATCAACGGTAAATGCGAAAATAAAGCGACGACGGGGGTCTCTGTACATGATCTTGGTCGCACCTTCACAGATTTTAAATTCATCCTAAACTATGATCAGTCCAATGGCGTGCATCAGCTTAAAGGGAGAAGACACACGAATTTCACACAGTCGTGAGCCCTGGACGGTGCTATGGCTACTATTCGCCTGATATCCTGAGCAAGTTCGCAATCAGCGGTCGGCTGTTGGGTCGCGCCGCGTGGAGATTGGGCCAATAGGCGAGCGACTGGTGTGTTGCTGGGAACATCGTATTCGCCGATGGTATAACATGATATATGAGGCTTTTTCGGAAAGACACATATGTCCAGTTGGCAGCCATACGTTTGCTGGTTTGTTCCTGGTGGAAAATTGGTCGTGCGGAATGATGGATCAACTTTTTTCACCGCATTGATGATGGCAGTTGATACTTCAGGCAATTTGACGTATATCGAGTCTTCACCCCTTCCAGCCTTCGTTGAGGTAATGATAGACTGCCACCCCTCGTTGTTTAGAACATCCTGGGGGATACTGGCCTTCACATCATTGACGAAACGATTTCTAGGATGAAGTTGTGGCGTAGTCGTGTATGTTTCGAGCCAGGAGTCGATGGAACGTTCGAAAATGTCCTGTTTAAGACTGTCGTGTGCGGTCCGAGATATTGTCATCTGGGTGAGTCCTATTGGTGAAGCCGGATGAACGACGCGGGTACTGGCAAAGTGATAGACACAGTTGATGAAGTTGGGCGAAAGAACCAGATTAATGTTCACCAGCAATTGATAAAGAACAAAGGAGGGGGGCAGGCCTCTGAAAATTTGAAATCCAATGAATTTGTTAGCCCCGTAATACTAATCGCGTCGCAACTTCAAGTTGAGATATGAGAGCGACAGATCGGAGAAGCTCGGCAACTTTTTATGTGGCCGGCCGAATCTTGAATCACGATCCATATAAGTTCAACGGGGTAAGTACTGAAGTGTGTTGCGCGGAAGTAAAAGTGTAACCATGTAAAGTGGAATGGGAGGGTGGGTGGGTGAAAAAATACACCTGGTCGCCTGGCATAATGTCTAGGAAGAAGATGAACGCGTGAGAAGCGGTTTCCAGTTCCTGAGCGCATCATGGAGGATTAGTAAATCTAGAAAGAAGATAAACATGTGAGGCAAGATCTCGGGGGATCCACCAAACCAGCATTCTCTTCTTCCCTGGTCACATCTCATAGCTGTCATGATCATGGTGCAACACGTCACCTACTTTACGGTTTAGAAGCACGGTGTAGGGTTTTAGATGTCTGTGTTGACGCGTTCAAAGGTTAGACAGAGCAGACGACTTCATTGGGCTTGAGTACATTTTATTTTAAAGTCTTTGAACTGGCAGTCATGGTGGTAAATTTCAAGCAAATACGTAGGTAGCGGAACTTAAAAATTCTTGACTCCAAGCCACCAACTTCTGAGTAACCTTGCCCTGCATGTGCTCATAAATCTCTCTTGCTCTTGACTTCATATGCCAGCTACCATCGACGATCCTGTAAAAGCACCACACCCCCACAAACATCATACATACTCGACGGCAGCTCTGAGGATTCCGCCAGGCCCCCTCGGAGAGACTGCTAGACCATCCAAGCACACAATATACGCGGGTTATGGATAGGGCAAACGGGGATCCTTGTGCATGCAATGGGCGGGACAGCTGCGTGGTTTGCTGTTAAAGAACTGCTACTGAATCAACGGAAAGCCCACGACACGTCGTTGGTGAAACCAGTCGTCTTATCCTATTTACCATGGGGTCCGCAAAGGCATCGATTGCAAACAGGCTCAAAACATGTGCACTTAGTAAAGCAAAGGAATTTCGGGTCATCGATACAATGGGAGGCAAGCTTCCCAATAATACTTACACAAAATGTACGAGCCCAGAATATCAATGTTACAACTCAACAGAAAAGGCTCAACGCAAACTGGATGTCTCCCCCTTCGGAATTTTTACTCTACCCTGCTCCTCTCCACCACTTGTGCGTTTGCGGCTGTGTAAATCCAACAGTAAAGCGGGGACATCTCCATCAGCCTTGGAACATTTATCGATGATGTCCAGTATCCTTTGGAATCGAGATATGATCTTCTTGTAGGGATCATCGGTGAAGGACTCTAAAGTCCAGTATTGTGGCGTGCCGCCTACAGTAACAGGTTGAGAGGACTCGACAGCTCTGTAACTTTCTGCCAATTCGTGCACGAACCCAAGCACTAACAACAGATGTAAGTGATTCGGAAAAAAGTCTTGCAGTATTACGCCGATCTTCAAGTACGTCGCATCATTAGTGATGACCATGGTTCTAAGCATTGTGCCTCCAACACCACAATAGATCCGTTGACGTACTGATTGGGTTATGATATCAAGGCTTTCGTCGTCCGTGGGAACAGAGTTCATCGGGAAAAGATGATGTAGGAGATACATGTAGATCCAAAAGACGGATTCAAGGTCATGATAGAAGTTGAACCTAAACGGTGGGCCGATGAGCGCTTTGGAATCAATTTTACCGCGCCTGCGCCAGATGTTATCGGCGTTGCTGAGGGATGCTTTGCTCTGTAACGGAGAGAATAGATGTACTTCTTGTTGATACTCCACAGCCATGAAGGAAGGGGTTCCCTTTGTCAATGTAAGCACATAACGGGTTCGCCTACGACATAAAGACACCCACTGTGCGAGGATCATCACCCCATAATCCATCATATCTTCTGGCATACTCCAAGTCTGATATCTTTCCTCCCGGACGATTGCCTTCGGGGGACCACAGGCAGTTTCCGGCGCTGATGTCCCGATGGACGAACCCTGCCATACGGAGGTAGTTTAGGCCTGGAGGTTTAATGAGTGTGGCTTGGGGGTGAAGAGTGAACCAAGACCTGCACCTGTCACAATGTCCTTGAGAGCGAGGAACACAGTCTTGTAGTCGCTCAGCTCGTACATCGAGTAACAGACTTCGGCATAGACAGTGCGTACGTGGGAGCAGGTATGGTGTTTGACATCGGGTCGTGGTGTGAAATTTGGGGCGAAATGGGAATAGTGGGTGCTGTCCCTGGCTGACATTGAACTACGCTGAGAACCAGCCGCAAGAGTCTTTGCCAATTCCTGCTCAATGCCCGTTAAGGAGGTATTTTGGTGACCGATGGGAAGCTCGAAGCTGGTGTCAGATATCCCATTCGACTCCACATGCCAGTCGTGCATGATTGTCATGAAATAGTTTTTGGCTTCGGTTGTGTGGTTCGTGTTTCCCTCGTCATCAATATCCTTCAGCTCCTTAAAGATATCTTTCTGGATATCCCTCTCTAGCCTTCTATCGGAGTACTGCCAGGCATCCTTGAGGACATAGCAGCTATCGCTGAGCTTCAATGGTTTCTTGCCCTTGCCGCTAAGTATCTCCCTCGCTTCCCAGACACGAGTCGCTCGCGAAACTAGGTGGTATGCAACAGATTCGGAGATTGGATTACCCTCCGTCAGGTAGGATTTTCCTTCAACAATATACTCATATGAGATGAGTTTGTTGCCTCCGAGCGAATCAACAAGATGGCGTATGATGGTTGGGTCATACCCGAGTTGTTCAGCGGTTGCAGAATCGAGAAAGAGCAGAAATTGTATAAGGTGCTGTGGCTCCTAAACAAACATTAACCTTGGAGAAGGAAAGCATTGAAGAAGTCATACCTCGTGCAGGTTGAATGGTTCCGAGCGGCAGACGTGTCCGCGGTTGAAATTCCATAGGCTGACCGTGTCACCATCAATGGTAAATGCGAAAATAAATTGACGACGAGAGTCTTTGTACATGATCTCTGTCGCACCTTCACAGATTTTAAATTCATCCTAAACTATGATCAGTCCAATGGCATACATCAGCTTTAAAGCGAGAAGACTCACGAATTTTACGCAGCCGTGAGCCCTGGAGGGTGCTATGGCTACTATTCGCCTGGTATCCTGAGCAAGTTCATGATCAGCAGTCGGCTGTTGGGTCGTGCCGCGTGGAGATTGGGCCAATGGGCGAGCGACGGGTGTGTCGCTGGGAACATCGTATTCGCCGATAGTATAACATGATATGTGAGGCTTGTTGGGCAAGACGCGTATGTCCAGTTGGCAGCCATTTGTTTTCTGGATTGTTCCTGGTGGAAAATTTGTTGTGCAGAATGATGGACCAACTTTCTTCGCCGCATTGATGATTGCAGTTGATATTTCAGGCAATTTGACGTATATCAAGTCTTCACCCCTTCCGGCCTTCGTTGAGATAATGATAGATTGCCACCCCTCGTTGTTCAGAACATCTTGGGGGATACTGGCCTTCACATCATCAATGAAACGATTTCTAGGATGAAATTGTGGCGTAGTCGTGTATGTTTCGAGCCAGGAGTCGATGGAACGTTCGAAAATGTCCTGTTTAAGACTGTCGTGTGCGGTTCGAGATATTGTCATTTGGGTGAGTCCTATTGGTGAAGCCGGATGAACGACGTGGGGACTGGCAAAGTGATAGACGCCGTTGATGATGTTGGGCGAAAGAACCAGATTAATGTGTTTGTTTACCAAGGATTAATAAAGAACAAAGGAGAAGGGCAGGCCTCTGAAAATTTGAAATCCAATGAATATGTTAACCCCGTACATAATATTTCGTGTCGCAACTTGAGATATAAGAGCAACACATCGGAGAAACTCGGCGGCTTTTTATGTAGCCGGCCGAATCCCAATCATGATCCATATATTTTGCACTGAGGTAACTATGTAAAGATGAGTGGGTGACTGAAAAATACACCTACTGTAGCCGAGTGTATGGAAGAAACCGGTGGGGGTGCGTTACACTCTGACTTGGTTATGGCCAAGAAACCCGACCTGCGTTATGCGTAACAGGCGGTCATTTAAGAAACCGTTGACCAACTCAGATGCGCCGCAGGCCCGCCATTTTGAAACATGTAGAGTAACCGAATAAAAGTTCAACTCAAGTGAAGAAACCGGGGCTGCGTTATGCGTTACTATCCCACGATTAAGAAACTTTTCGACCCAGCGTTATGCGCTATGGTTTCTTCCATACACTCGGCTACAGTAGTCGCCTGGCGTGACGTTTAGGAAGAAGGTGAACGTCATCACGGAAGACATACCGAGGAAGTGTGAGGTAAGATCTCGGGGAATCCACCAAACCAGCATTCTCCTCTTCCCTGATCGCGTCTCACACTAGCTGTCATGATGCGTCACCTACTCCACGTATTGGAAGCACGTAGGGTTGGATGTCTGTGTTGACGCGTTCAAAGGTCACGGTTAGAACTGGGGCAGACGACTTTATTGTGCTTGAGTAAATTATACTTTGAACTGGCAGTCATAGGGAGTCAGGCCCCGGGAAGCTCCCCTATAGGTATGTCGGGATTTTTTCGTTTTTGAGGGCCCAAAAATGACGATTTTCCTGTCGGTACATTCCGTTTTTGAGGCCCCGAAGCTGTGATCCTTGTCGGCAAAATTTCGTTTTTGAGACCTCCGGAAGATATTTTGCCCAGGTAGTACTAATTAGGATATCTCGTATCAACGTGCGCAACCCCGTAAAGACCACGGGCATCGTTGGAAGGCATTGTCACAGGGCATGCGTGTTTTGCTCAATCCTGGAGGTACGTTGTTGTGCAGCAGACTGAGAAATATGTTTTGATACCGTTTTTTAGAATTACCCAATCTAGCTACAAAAAACGTCTCGGTCCTATTCCCACTGCGTTTACACAGTTTCGTTATCATCCGCACTGTGAAATGGACATATGTAGGTGGAGTATTAGATATGTATACAAAGGCTGCAGGCGGGAGGTATGGCTCTTTGGCTGTATCAGAGAGTGCCTCATCTCTCCAAGCACTATCATTGAACTTGTTAGAGCGGGAGAAATGGAGAAGAAGACGATGGCGATGATCCGCTGCTTTCATCAAGTTGGCAATCAGTGCATTTGCACTCTTATTCCCCTATTGACGCTGTTCTATGCCACTTGGGCCAGAAGGCACTTGTAAGTTGTTAACGGCGGAGGTGGGCAGATGAGGTTAACAGATGCCAGCCGAGAAACATCGGGGCTCTTTCACAAAGAAAAAGCTAGCTAGAGCTCTGCCATCGCTAATGATTCACTTGCCTGCAAGGAAAGCGGCACAGTAGTTGGTGATACCCTGAATAGACGCGTAATACTAATACTAATAATACTTGACGCGACTTGTCACGTGCCCGCCGTCTCGCTTAACCCTTGTCGGGAATTTCGTTTTTTGGCATTACGTAATTTCGTTTTTGAGGCCCAAATTGAGCAGATTTTTCCGACATACCTATAGGGGAGCTTCCCGGGGCCTAGGGAGTCATGGATCCGGACTCCTGATGGTAAATTTGCAAATGCGCAAGGAGCGGAACTTGAAAAATTCTTGGCTGCAAGCCACCATACTGAGTAACCAGCCCTGCATGCGCTCATAAATCTTCTATTGCTCTTGACTTCATATGCCAACTACCATCGACGATTCCGTCGTGGTACACATACCTACACATACCCCAGGGCCTGAAGATGGAGGACTATTCACGTTCAGTAGCGCGCTGAAGAACATCGTGTTCGGCAGTGTACGTGCCATGACAAGCGCTCATTTCCTTTACTCACAAAATGAATACAGTTCGCTGGAATGGTTTCGGAAGTGTTCGAATATCCGTTCGACCTCGCCAAAGTACGGTTGCAGGCACAAATTCTGTCGCCGAGCTCGAACACGAACTTGCCACGCTTCAATGGGCCTCTAGACTGCCTGAAGCAAACTTGGACGGAAGAGGGCCTTAGAGGTCTTTACAGGGTGCGTTACTAATCGTTCTACGCCACCGAACAAGGACCGATATACTGCAGGGCCTTCCGGTACCCATAGTTGGTTCTATGGCGGAGACTGCAGCCTTGTTCGTCGCGTACTCGGGGTTCCAAGATATCATTCGTTCCATGACCTTGAGACCACGGACGGAGAAATTGACTATACCAGAACTAGGATTAGCTGCTGGTGCTGCGGGTTTCGTTAGCAGCTTCATAATGTGTGTCCTTTATCTCACTCGGAAACATTATTTCTAATTTTTACAGTACACCCATAGAGCTCGTGAAGTGCCGAATGCAGGTTCAGATGATGAACATGCCAAAGCAACGCGTTCCTTCAATCAGCTTTCTACCCGCGGCGGCCCTCGCTCCAACACGGTTATTCACCTTGCCCTCCCTTTCATATAAACATTCCGCGATGGCGCACAAAAGCACTGCACCCTTACAACAACATCCACACTCGACGGCAGCTCTGAGGATTCCACCAGGCCCCCTCGGAGTTATCCGTGAGACAATCCAAGCACACGGTTTACGCGGGTTATGGATAGGGCAAACGGGGACCCTTGTGCGTGAAACGGGCGGGACAGCTGCGTGGTTTGCTGTTAAAGAACTGGTCGCGGAAATGCTACTGAACCATCGGAAGGCCCACGACGCGTCGTTATTGGTGAAACCGGTTGTGCCAGTTCCAGGCGACACAGCTACGGAGCTTCTGCCTTGGGAGTCGGCTTTGTCAGGCGCCATCGCCGGCGGCTTGTGCGTACTCGCCTTTTATCCTGCGGACACAGTGAAGAGCGCGATGCAAACTGAGGACGAATTGAAACCTTCAACACGCGCGTCGTCGGTTCCAAAGCAGAGTTTGGCTGCTAAGGTGCCATCGCAGACCTTCACTGGGACATTGTTGCGGATGTACGCTGCACATGGGCTCAAGGGCCTCTATGCGGGTTGCGGCATGACCGTGGCGCGTGCTGTCCCAAGTAGTGGGATAGTGTTTGTTGTTTATGATGGTCTGGCCGCGTGGTTGGGGTAAGCTATACCATACCCTCTTACGAGATCTAGAGGAAGGAGGTACTTGGTTCACCTTCTGGACCTTGTAGACGGAATGTATTTAGACGTACAGTCAAACCTGCTATAACCCATACCTGAGATAACCCATAACCTGTAAAGACCCATAGGTTTTGGGCATCCACCAACTTGGTTTGCAGGAGAATCCCATGAACCCCCCATACCCCATAACCCATACCCCCTAGGCAGGGTCATAACCCATAC
>JABCKT010000221.1:0-30184 GCA_018858115.1 Tephrocybe rancida
CCATGAGCCATTTCCACCACGCAATCGCCGAGAGACAATATCCCTGCTGGGTCAACGAGAGCTCAATTCAAATGACCCAGATTTCATTACACAGTACACCGACCTTGGCCTTTGCCCCATCTTCCCTCCTTTCTGGGCTCAACTCCCTTTCTGCAAAATCTTCAAAGCCTTTACACCAGATCTGCTGCATCAACTACATAAGGGAGTCTTCAAGGATCACCTCATGAATTGGTGTACGAACCTGCTAAATAAGACGGAGCTCGATGCTCGCTTCAAGGCCATGCCCTCTCATCCTGGATTACGGCACTTCAAGAATGGGATATCAGGCGTCTCACAGTGGACAGGTGCCGAGCATAAGGCAATGGAACGGGTGTTCTTGGGGATCATGGCAGGTTCAGTTCCAGATGCGCGTGTCATGCAAGCTGTCAGGGCTGTTACCGACTTTATCTTTCTCGCATCACTTCAATCCCACACCACCACTCCCTCAATGCACTCTCGTGTGCCCTCGACGACTTTCATGCATGCAAGGATGTCTTTGTGGAGCTTGAAGCACGCTCACCACCTCATTTCAACATCCCAAAACTCCACTCCATGCAACACTACACCGCGCTGATCAAGCTCTTTGGTAGCGCTGATGGTTTCAACACTGAATCACCAGAGCGGCTTCACATTGACTATGCGAAGAATGCCTACCACGCTTCCAACAAGAACAACTACACCATTCAGATGATGAACTGGCTTTCCTGGCAGGAGTCTGTTGACCGTTTCATGCGATATCTTGAATGGGTGGAACATGGGGAGATGCAGGTGTTGAGTTCTGACACGGAACGTCGAGTTCAGCTGGCCAGCATGACAGGGGATGTGGAAAATGAAATGGGTGTTGTGGTCACTTTCCCTTCTCCATCGTCTTCACTCACACAAGCTGCTCCACCTCTCACCTATCAAGTGGCCAGAACCCATCCCGTGGGCCTTCGTAATGTTCCCGCCAGCACCATCATCAAAGGTCATAATGCATCGAGATTTCTCGAAGCCATCCACTCCTATATCAGTAGCCATGGTTCCCCGGTCACACCACACGTCTTCGACGGCTTCGATCTGTTCAAGCGCCTCACATTCATTCTTCCCGCAACACCCCATGCAAGTTTGAAGGACTTGAAGAATGTTGTTCGTGCCAGTCTGCCCCAGCTCGCTCATGATTGTTCCACCGCAGAACCAGCACACTTGGACTTTGCACTTGTCCGGACTGGTGAAAGGAACAATAAGACAGCAGGTATAGCACTGGAAGGTGCATCACATTTCTCTTCTGTCACCAGCACTTTACTCATCTCACTATACCCTCCAGGATTACGCATTGCTCATGTCTGAGTTCTCTTCAAGCTGCCACCTCTATATCGTCTCAGCACAACGCACCCTCTTGCATATGTGGAGTGGTATACTCCGTTTGGTACCACAGATTCAACTTCTGGATTGTTCACCATCAAACCATCGACACGTAGCCACCATGTTTATGGTGAGATCATCGAGGTCGACCGAATAGTGCGCAATGTGCATATGTTACCAAAGTACGGGAGACAGCGAGATACATCTTGGAGGACAGAGAATGTTGTGGACTGTTGCCCTGCCTTTCACCCTAGCCTGTACAGTGATACCCACATGTTTTGTCTCTTCAAAGTTGGTAGTCGACTCTATCAATGAATTAATTGAAATTTGTCAGATGTCTCGTTGAAAGTCTTTAATTACATACAAGTGCTAAGTGTGTTGAGTGAAACGGAGTCCAAGTCGACGTCTCTACGTGCCACATTTGGGGATCAGATTTGCTGATGTCCATCAAAATCGCTACTGCTCGCTAAGAACCTAGGCGCTCTATCTGTCTAACCGGTCTACAGAAATCTAGCGAGTGAGGAGATTCTAGTGAGGCCTCGAGAGTACACAAGTTCTAGTGAGTTCTCAATAGCCTTCCATAAACTCAACCTTCTAGTGTACCAAAACCGGTTTGCAGATGCAGAAACTCCGAATCTCACATCCCTTCAAGCCAAAGCCTGCATTTTACATCAACAACGCGTTATTTACATCAATACCTCTTGCTTTCTGTGGTGTACAACGGCCCCCATGATTTTCTAGGAATGTGGGGTGCAACACAACGCTACTGCCGTCAGATTGCGCAACATATCCCCTTGAACCTCATAGGCCCGAACGTCCAAAGACGTTGAGATATAGATTTTCCAGAGTGTGTTATCAGACACCAGACAGTACCAGTTCGTGCTCATGGCCTGTGCTGCGCAGAGCCACCCGTAGGTTTACTGGCATATATTTACACGTCACGATGAACATGACAAAGTTGCCACATGTCGTTCAGAACTGTCAACGACTGTCCAGGTGGGCAGTGCCATATGCGGTCGCACATTGGAAAGATTCAAATTGCGCTTAAATGTCTTGCGGCGAGTCATTATGGCCAGTTGCATACGTGTCATTGATAGGATGAATGATGTACCTACATTTGACTGTTTTGTGTAGAAGGTTTGTGTGGGTTCGTCCACAGCTAACACACTATCCAAAGCGCAGTGCATTTGGCTTTTCTCTTCGGAACGTACCTCTACGACAATGGGACTCTCCATTTCTCGTTTATTTTCCGGCCTTTTTGGCTAGCGAGAAGTTTGTACGTGCCAAATGCTCGCTCTTGTGTCTCTGGATCAATAACCGTCACTACGAACAAGGATACTTATGGTCATAACACTTCAATCTTCCTCTGAAAGCTCCTCCTAACCTTTATATAACAGCTTGGTCTTGATGCCGCTGGTAAAACAACCATTTTGTACAAGTTGAAATTGGGTGAGATTGTCACCACCATCCCTACTATTGGTGTGTCGTCCACATTCAACTATAGCGTTTCAGACTCTTATATATTGCACTAGGCTTTAACATCAAGACAATAGAATACAAGAACACCTCCTTCACTGTGTGGGATATCGGTGGCCAAGAGAATAATTGTCCCCTCTATAGGCATTGTAAGTGAAACCCGCATAGTATCATATTGAATTTGAAGTTGACTAACTCATCATACCCGCTTAGATTTACAAGGTGCACAGGGAATCATCTTTGTTGTTGATTCCAACGATCGGCATCAAGTAGCCGAGGCTCACGAAGAGCTTCAACGGATGTTCAGCGAGGACGCACTTCGAGATTCCCTTCTCCTGGTGTTGGCCAATAAGCAGGATCATCCTGCCGCAATGAGCACTGCAGAGATTACAGATAAGCTTGACCTCCATGGTTTAAGGCAGAGGAATTGGTACATTCAGGTGAGTCACATTCGCATAATGTCTGCGACAACCCATTTGCTAATCTCGATACACTTGTAGGCTACATGTGCAACATCCGGTGATGGCATTTACGACGGTCTCGACTGGTTGAGCGCAAACATCAAGCGTCAAGGGCAATGGACCTTCTTCTCTGGATTTCTTACAAACTAGATGTGTGGTGTTGTTTGAAGATCTTGAGGAGCGTTAACTATTCTAGGACACAAATTATGTGAGCATCAGCCAACCTAGATTGGGTAATAGTGGATGTGCCACAATTCGCGGGCTTGCAGGTGTGGAATCTTTTATGGCATCCTACAGTTCTACAAGTGTGAAGAGTACCTTATAGATTTGGAGCTGCTAATCTACATTGATGTATGAACTTGGCCGTACAAACAGGATCCAAGGCGGAATCCCCATGATTCAAATGTATTCCTGTTCCAGATCCCACCCACTAAAAGAAATGGCCACCAGATGGCTGTAGTCAGTGATGAGAAGGTCAATACAAAGGCTAGACTTACTGATATGCCACCATCCTGAAAGTTCCTTCTGCTTGCCTTTTGCCAGTATAAATAGCCACACCATCCATGGCCAATGCAGGAGGAGGTCTATTAGCGGTTCAGCCGGAATCTCTTCGACATTCGATGAGGTTAAACCTACAGCACCTGATTAAACACGAGCCCTTGATGTGGTCGACAATCATTGTGACCATACACACGAATCCTGGTAACACAACGAATGCCGCAGCAACAAATCGTCGCTGTACCAACACTCCACCGACCCTCGATCCCCGAACTGATTATCAGCGCACTGTTTCCGAGAACATCTGAAATCACCTCGTCAGTGAAAATCTGTAGGAATTCAGGAAGGGGTTCAAAGGATGATATCAGAACAACTATCATAAGTGTTGCACAACTCTCATTGTGAACCTCCCAAAGACTGATGAAGTCTTTCGCGAAGATAATGAAGGAATGGAATACCTTTCCCTCCCTGAAGTTCATATGTTGGCTTGGACAAGCCATCTAAATCTATTGTCGTTGTTGGTCAATCCCGATCTCCCTCAGCATGAGCGCTCTCTTTTGACGACTAGATGGCACACGATGATGACAAGATGGATATTGTGCCAGCCATGTTAGCGAGAAAAGAGATGAAACAAGCCAACCAAGCAGCCTGAGTTGCAGGACCAGGGCGAGGTAGGGGGCTTGCCTGTGCGTGCTCTGTCACAATGATAAGAGTTTTTCTGGGCCAGCGATACCAGAGGTAGGAGCAACTTCGCATGTGATGATGCACGATTCAGAAGGACCGACATCAGGAAATCAGTGCATGTCTGGTTTCTGCTGGTATTGATGGCCATCATTGTATGTAATGCCCAGTACAGACCAGACGCAAACCATCTTCTTTTCTCTTTTCCATCCATCTACCAGCTGTACTTTGTATTTCCACAGACATTGCACCTTTTCTTCCTCTCGCCATTCAACTTTCAGATGTTGTAAAATATTCCAGCAATGGTTAGTCATGGCCCTTCCCACCTCAGCTGATAAACTCATTTTCATTCAGCTGCCAGCATGGCGTGGGCTTGTCACGTCCACAGCATAGTCAGGATTTTCACCTTTCTACCAGGTGGTTCTTCACTATCCCCGGGATGGTGCTCATGGCCATAGACATCAAACATGGTGGGTTCATTGTCAATCCATCACCTGGGTTTACTGAAATGGGCACACACTAGGCTGCAAGTCCTAGTATGACCCTCGTCAATCTAGTGTACAGGTACGGTCTCAGAGCCCGCTGCCGTTTACATGCCTTAACTCAAGTGAACAGGTTGCCAGATGATCCTCGATACAGTATTCAGTACTGTGCTACTGTAGGAGCCTGTTGTAAAGTCTGAGGTACCATGCCCGACTCATAGTACGTCCCTCATTCTACTTCTCCCGCTTAATTTCGTTAACTGCCCCTTGGATGCGCCCTAGAATATGATTCAAACGAGTGACCTCATTCTTCGCCCCCATCAACTCGGTGTGCATGACCGCCGCCATCTGTGTGAGTTCTTCAATCTTTTCCTCGAATGCCTCGCATGATGCCCTCCTCTGTTCAAGCTCGACTTTCACTTTCTTGAAGTATTTTTCGAAGATTGCCATGTTATCATCCACCTTGCACTTTTGGGTGGCCGAAATACTATCGCCAACTCGCGAGCCACCACTATTCGCCATCTGGTTGTCCACCCACTGCTGAGACTCCAGTTGGGAGTCAAGGATACCTCCGGCAACGAAGTTCCTGCAGGTGTGTCATTTTTTTTTGTCCATGTAGCTCACATGTTGAATGAGAACGTACTCCTTTAGCTCTGGAACATTTGATTGCAGCTGCTCTTTTGCGTGTGCTGCTCGACAGAGGGGTGCTCACTGCCGCAGAAGTACTATTCAACTTGGGCTTGGCGTCTTTGAGGACTGTGGGCGGCGAGCTGGCGAGTGTAGTCGACGACATGTATAGTATCAGTTATGATGGTGAAAACTTGGAAGTTTTTTTGCGGGATGATTTGATATCTGGCAAGATGAGTCAGCACCAGCTAAGTCATTGAAGCGCAATGCTGAACAGCATTCCGCACGCGTTTGCCCACCCACATCTTGATGTAGGCGCTGGTTGTGTTGCTTTTGGCCCCTTGTAAATTATACTCGCAAAGCCCATGCCATTTTCAGAATTTAGTTTATAGTTCCAAGTCAATACTACATACTTCCGTAACCATCATCATTGCTATCGTCCTCCGAGTCACTCCCACTTTCACTCCCACTCTCGTCCTCATCCTCATCTTCGCTCTCTTTGTCTTCATTGGGCCCTGTTGCCTCCTGAGGTTGTAGTGGGTCCTCATCCACTAAGTTGCCTCCATCAATCTCCATGTCGTCGCTGGTGTTTGCTGCGCAAAGGTTCCCTTTGTGACCTACACCACCGCCTCAATGTCGCATAAGCATGTCGCGATCTACAAATCTGTACATAACTTGAGTCACAAATCAAACTGAGTATAATATAACTCACATTCCAACATAAAAATTGACCCAGTTGTCGGTTTCTGCTGGAACATTGACATGTGCAACTGATTTCTCAACAGGAAGCAGAGTATCAGTTCGGCCGGTGTGGAATGCTGGGATCAAGTGGCACCCACGCACCACCTCTGCAGGATCAAGAAATGAGAATGCGTAGTCATTGCTGGAGTCAACAAAGCCGATTTTTGGAAGGCGTGCCTGTCAGGATCCCACACGGTAACCAGGCTTGTTACCAAACCACCGAACCCAGAGAAAGTCAATATGTCAAGGTGCTGTGTTTGCCACTTGTGGGTGGGAACAACTAACAGTTGCGTTGTAGATCCCGATGACTTGGGCATACCAGTATGGCAATGACTCTTCAGGGGATTTAACCATCACATCAGCATGTGTGCGCGGGTTGATGCAGCAGTCCTCTCGTCAAACATTGTACGTTGTATAATTTATTCGGCAGGTCTGTGTGCTGTATATCCTGTTGCCCAAGATCCTAACAGAGTTTCTGTTGTCATGACTGAAATCGTCATGAGCGTCCCCATCAAACTCTCGATGTAGTAGTCGGCCCAAAATGTGGTCCTGTAGTTTTGGAAGGAAGCCCTATATGGTACCACAGTCAGAAAAAGGGTAGTGTCTGAGGCAGGAGTACTCACTGCATATGCTGGGTCATTTGCATGATCACGAAGAACCGAATAGAGATAAACAGGTCGATTACGAGAGCACACAATGAAGTAGTGCTTGTCCATGTCGTTTGTTGTAGATTCGGGGCTGGTAGCAAGAGGAGCAGAGTCCAGAGTTGCGTTGTGCTTACGACGTTCTGCTGCTAGTCGGGCCTTCTCTATCTGGCGCACACACCTAGCAATCTGCTTATTAGCATCACGCTTGTTTGTAAGTCCGTATAGTCTCTTGACAGTCCGGTGAGCAAGTTCTCCCTGGAGATAATTGTTAAATTGCTGTCAGTGGAGTTAAAGTGATCAACATGACTGACCAATTGCGTTGAGAAAGAGTCAGTGCCACCAAACATTCAGATAGCTTTAACATAGTCTCCGATGGCGTGAAATTTGTATGTTGAGAGGTTCAGTTTCTTGGGTCTTCGAGTTGTTGAAGCAGGAATTTCCATAGTGGTGGGGCCTGGAAGTGGTGAGTTGGCGGCCATAGCAGCAGGTGTAGCAGTGGCCATTTTCTTTTTCCCTTTGTGCGATCGGGTGTTTGCTTCTTTTGGGAGCTCGAACGTCTGGAACTCCTTGCAAGTAATGTCTCGGAATTCACACATGAGCTGTCCAAACTCCTTCATTAGGGCCTCCATGTGGGTTAAAGTCAAATTGGTGTGCATGCAAAGCTTTGCGTATCCATGCCACTCTGCTGTTTGGTACAGAAGTTTCATCAGGCGGGTATTATGAGGCTCCTCAAGAAGGCCGTTGAAGGGAGGAATAGAACACTGAAAGGAATGTGAGTACCAGTAGTCTCAAAAATGAGAAGCACGCACCTGAAGAATATCTTCAAAGTCACACGCAGCAAGCTTCTTCATTTCGGATGTGTTATTGGCAAATTAGTGGATAGTGCTGAGACCAAATGTGGGTATTTGACAATACCTATGTTGACATGCATGTAATTAACGACATGGGCACTGGCACAAATGAAATGAGGCATACCTGCGATCAAGCTCATTCACAAGGCTACCATCTGGTGCTACCGCATAGAGGACTCGTATCAGATGGATGAAGAGAGCTTTCCATATTCCCAACTCGAATTCGTGCATGAGATCAACAACCAGCATGTCTGACAGGGGAAAGTTGCTGCCAAGGCGGTCAATAAATGCATTCTATATCCCCACATCAGTTCTGAGTTCACTGAAACAAGATTATGACTTACAACAGTTGGTACAGATGAAGTGGGCTTCAATAGGCATTCCACAGCTGCACTTCCTATCCCGAGACCTTGTTTGTAAATTGAATTGCGTGCGACAGCTACCCAGATAGTAACATATTTTCTTGCTTGAGTGATACGTTGTTGGATATCGTAGACAAGGCCCATGCGATCAACACTGGACTTCGGGATGAGACACCATGGGCAAGGGCATAAACCCTTGTCACGGATGGTAGCAAGAAGAACTCTAAAGCAAGATCAGAAATGAATTGCCATGCAAATACATCACTTACTTCTCTGGGTAGTCTGCCGAGTAGGTGAAGATACATGGATAGACACGTCGCTCAATACCATCATGACAGCGAATCACAATACCGTACTTGTACACATGCAAGAACTTGTCATCCAACAGAAATTTCCAGACAGCGTGCATGAGTTCACAGTGACAGTGTGTGAGAATATCCTTCTTTTGGGTCCCCCACTTGCAATGGAATTTCGAAATTTGATCTTGAACGAAATCAGGTAGGGCAGGTATGTCGAGAGGTTGCCAAAGAGAAGATAGATGGGCCACAATTTTGCAGTGCCGAAGTTTGCCAAATGGGTTGAGTTGGACCAGAACATGAGGGCAGCGATAACCTTCTCGCATTTGCATCCAAGGTCATCTGGTGGAAGCTCGGCGCTGCACTGCACTTTGTCATGCTCCTCATTAGTCATACATTTCGCTGAAAACGCGTTCCTGTTTCCCTGTGATTGGTGATTCATGAAAGAGTTTATATGGGGAGAGATGGAATTTGGTGGTGAGAGAATCATTGAATGCAGCGATGACGACATTGGTGAGTCGTTGATACAAGAGACCAGGTACGTCAAAGATGCGCGATGGTACATCTTTATCACCCGAAGGGACATCAATGCCTATGCTCGCTTCCAGAAACATGTCGAGGTGTGGAGATTTCTTGTCTGCATCATCAGCATGCTGGTTCTCACGTTGGGCATTGAATTTAGCAAGGTCTTCGAGGCAGAACTTGGGATGCAGCAGAACATCATGGACCAGGTGGTTCATCTTGGGGTCCGATTTGTTGCTACTGCCAGTGTTCTGCCATTCGTGAATCATTGCGATAGACTCATTTGCGTGGGGGCTTTCAGGAAGTGGAGAAGTGGAGTCGGTGAATGGGGTGTGTCGGTTGCGGTATAGATCCTCAGGAGCGACAAAGGCATCAGGATCAAATGATGGGCAATATAGATACTCGCACCAGAGTCCAAAACTGTTGGTTACTGTCTGGAACCGATTCCGCACAAAAAGAACAACCCGTTGAAGTGTTGGTAAAGGTCGAGGCTCAGGTTCTGCATCTGCAGCAACCGGAGGCTCAGGCAAGATATCTTGATATCGCCCTGGAAGCCGATACCGCCATTGTGGGCGACCTGTAGCTGTAACTTGTGGGGGAGAAGGTGGGGCTGGTGGGGGTGGTGGTGATGGTGATTGGAATGGAACACTAGGAGGCTCATCTACTTCCATAGGTGCATCAAGAGTTGATTGAATTGGATCCTCAGGAAGAGAGGCCTGTAAATCTTCAGTGGAAGGAAGTACACAATGGAAATGATGACATACATTATTCTGAATTCGCAATTTACGGTTGGTGAGGAGGGCTCGTGGGGTAAGTCTGCCTCTTGATGCTACTTGTCACCGGAGCTCATGTGCTCGGGATTGCTGCAACTGATAACCAGGGCAGTGCTTGCAATGCTTGGCTAAACTGGTATTGTTTTCGGCCTCAAAATTCCGTGGGCAGTGAGATCCACAAAGCAATGCCATGAAGATGTGGATTGTTATTACAAGGTAGAAAAGC
Organism: Tephrocybe rancida; assembly: GCA_018858115.1. Lineage (NCBI taxonomy): Eukaryota > Fungi > Basidiomycota > Agaricomycetes > Agaricales > Lyophyllaceae > Tephrocybe > Tephrocybe rancida. The sequence goes on from JABCKT010000221.1 coordinate 10,024, forward strand.
AACCTCAACACGCCAAAATTGGAGCCCATTGAGGGGAGTGGCCACGGTGAATCCACAGCCGAGTGAGACTTGGTGTAGTGATAGTTACAATAACTCGGAGCTCTAAGTTTACATCGGCCGACTGAGACGGCAAAATCTTATCCCGCCTGTGGCCTGATCATGACCTGATCATGATAACATGTTTATCAATGAGCTCCGGCCCGCCAATTGAATAAAAGACACACTTTGGTTGCTTCGCCTGTCTTGTCCCTCTTCTTTGCCATCATGTCCTCTGTCAGTCCCTCTCAGGAAGACGAGGATGGTCTAAACGATAGCCCTGCAAAACGTCGACAAATTCATGGAGATGGTGGTGCTAAGAGGACCCAAAAGAAGGCAAAGTAAGTCTCAACAGTGTTCAAGTTTGCCACAGGCCACTTACATTGCAAGGCTAGGAAGACGAGAACTTTGGGCCGAGGGATTATGAAAGTCGTTGATTTGTTCAAGTCTGTTCAGACAATTGTTGAATCCGACCTGTATACCTTGTACACTCAGTCCCTGGATGATGTTGCCACTGAGTTTGTGGGTCTGACAGACGAGGATAAGGACGCCATGGTTAGAGAGTAAGTTTGTCACATTTACTTGTCATGTATTGTTGAACTTCATGCTTCACGTTGGACCAGCTGGGCTCGAAGCAGTCAATCGCTGAAGATCATCGAATCGTTGATTCCTAACTTTACTGTTTCAATCGATGGCTATTCTCCGGCAGCACTGGCTGATTTCTATGACACTGTGAGTAGGATTGGTTGTGTTTTTTAGTTGCTTGGGTACTGACTCATATGTACCACAGCTCCACTTAGGGGCTCAAGATGGGCAGGGCGAAGACATCAACCACCTCAAAGCTGAAGTGGCGAACTGGTTGAATTCATGCTCTCAACCACCATGCCTTTTTCTTTCTACAAAGTCACGATCAACCTGTGGCCTTCCCCACGATGACATTGGTAGATTTCTGAGTGTTATCGAGCATGACTGGGACAACCTAGAGTATGTATTGTGCCTCTCATGTTCTATTATCACTTACATTTAAGCCTGTTGACTCAGACAACGTGCCAAGATGCGCAGTATCGAGAGGAACCATATTGTCTTTGGAAGCCACTATCACCATGCGCTGTACGCAACAGAGGATGGGGATGCCTCAATGCCCTGGAAAGGATACTTGATGAGTGGTCTGCTTGTGAGGGTACATTGCATTGTTTCTATGGCTGCAGACTGTGCTGAAACAACCGGAAAGACATTCAAGTTCATTTTTACCTCACCAAGCTCTGCGGACGGATACATCCCACAGGAATCTTCTGACCTTCAAGACATGAAGATTATCTTTGTCCGCACCAGCAGTTCTACTACATCCAAGCGGAGCGATGTCGCAGCTGAGTACCTCCCACGTAACCTTGTCACAGGTCGATCCGTTGCTTATGCAGCAGTCATGGTGCGCTTCCTCTTGTTATAGCATGAATGCCTTCTCATTTTGTCTTCCAACAGCTTATATTCTCCTTGAATAATGACGACTCATGGACAGCCATCAAAGACAGTTCAGTCAACTACGAGGGGCTTTACTATTTCATCATCGACTACTTTGAAGACCTCTTAATGACACTCTTCGCGAACACACACATTTACTTCTCCAATGGTGGAACCTGTAAGCTCTCACATTACAATGCTCAGCTACAGCAACTGATTTTTACTTCAGTCAAATATTTGGCAGACGAAAATGGCAGTGCCGCATGTGGACAGGGCCTCGCTTCACAGCGCGAGAAGCTTGCAGCGCTCATGGCTGCAGTAGTACCACCACCAGAGAATCAGTTGTAGTTCAATTTTCCGTGGTATTTGCACCCTATTCATATCATGTTACTAGTGCGTATTATACATTACCAGCCCCCTATGTTTGTTACTAGTCTGAGTATATTCCACATTATCACCGCTGCAATGCAACCGATTATCTCGCTACTATTTCCATTTCCAAGTTCCTAAGGATTATCAATTGCCAGCCGGACAATATTCTGGATGACATCTGTGATTTTCAGTCAAAGATGGAGTACTTGTGGTCAGCCCTTTGCCATTTTGTTGTTGTCTGGAAATTCCAGTAAAATGCTGTGGGCGTGTGGACAGATAAGTAACATATGGTATGAGGCTGGGCATACATGGCAATGCTGTGACTTTCTGGATGCAATGGCCAGATGTTACAATATAGTATGAAATGGCCATGAATGGCGTATTTTTGCAGCAATGGTTTACGCAGGCCACCACAAACCAGATGCCCACCATCTCATATGAGATTTCATTGCTGGAATTGAAATGGCCAGGCATGGTAAGCATGGCCATCACTGGCCATTTTCGCATGAATTTCCTGATGGACTCTGTCATGCTTCTGAAGTCTGACGTCATTCAAGATTATCATCATCATGATAAGATAAGCAATGTCCGCAGATTTGTCCAAATGGTCTGAACTTCAAATCTCCCGTCCCAAGGTCCTCCCACCGTGTGAAATGCTAAATTATGCAAGTTTGGAATGCTGTTAGGATCCACAGATTTTTGCCAGATTCGCACCAAATCCCAACGAGATTCCCCAATTTTAGAATTCAGTATCAATGCTCAAGTTACAACACATTACACCGACATTGCAGCTCACATTCCATTGATATTCTACATTGGGGTAATTTGGCTGCCTACGAGCAGCAGCGCTGCAGGCATGCTGGGTTTTCCTTTATTTTATTTGTTCTTGGAAGCCGTCGAAATAAAGTAAAAATCAATTTATTTTCTACTAAGTCCTGGTTACCACATGCATATATGCAAATCACCCAAGGCCATCCCACCGTCATTCTGGCTTGTTTCTTGCCTCAAGTGCTCCTCCCACAATTCAGATACTGAGAAGCATTGAGTAAGTCCATGGAAACAGAAAATAAGTGCAAGAAGACGTACCAGGGAGGTTAAGTCTTTCTCAGTGCCACCGATTCTCCTCCGCAGTGTCTCAGATGCGTTCTGCAACGATAAATCAGCATTATGCAGTGCAAGTATTCGTCATACTCTTACCTTATGGCTCATACAATGTCTCTTTGAGGATATCGATGGTGTGGAAGCAGAAGGAGCGATGATGATCAAGAGAACAAGCGGCCACTTGTTCCCTAGATCCCCGTCGCTTCTCTGGTTTCCAACTATCCGTCAAAGCCCATGGTTGAGTCCTACGCGCCCGTAAACGTATTCAGAAGTGGCCGGTAGGAAATAGACACCGGTACTCACCTTGACGGGCATCTGCACGTTGCAAGACACGTCGTGCAGTGCGTCGATCGTGGTGGGAAGAAGCAAGGAAGATGAATCGGCGGACTTTAAATTTCCTTGACCTTAAGCCAATTGAGCTCGATGCGTACATGCATGCATGTATATATAGTACAGGTGGACTTGTCATTTTTATGGCCGCCAAGATATAGAATGTTGTTAGAACCATCCACGCAATGTGTGGATTCTGATCAAAGTTCAAAAAATCAGGATGTCATTGGAATCTTGTGAGAATTTGCTGGGAATCTGCTAATCCCCACGACATTCCCAACTTGCATAATTTAGGATTTCACGCAGTGTCCACTCATGGGTCACGATTGCAATGCATCATCTATATTTCACTCTCTTTACAATGAATCATAATTCATATTTACTTCCTTCTCTTCATTCAACTGAGGCGTGGGTGCCATGGGGTTTCACAGCTATACTCAACACCCTCTTGCACCCAGGACATACCCAGCCCTGCAGGTTCGACTCGGCCATTGAAACAGAGCTCGCAAGTTCAGTCCCAGTAAGAATAGTGTCTTATTGTATTGGATACAATAGAATGAAATCATTATGTACCTGAAAGAAACAGATTCAACCGAATAAGATCAAGAGAGATGAGCTGGGACCGGAAACATGTCGGCGATCGCCCTCGATTTCCCTCGATCTCCCTCGATCTCAACTCGATACAATTATATTTCATGCGGGGATGTTTTCTAAGGTATTTAAGTTATGGCACGCAATGAGTCCGTAAAATGAGCCCACTGGAACATTCAAATACATATATTGTTGGAAAATTTGGTATTGTACACGGTGGGCTTGGGGTAACGGCGTAAGACTACAAAACGAGGAAGTGGAGATGTTCGTAAATAGTGTTGCATACGTCGACGAAAACTATGTACAGGCAGTTCAGAGGTGCACACGCTTGTGCCTATGCAACAGTGCAGCGATGTCAACCTCCTTGGTGCTCGGGCACGTGTAGAACCAGATCGTGTCGAAATCCTGGCTATGTTCGGCGTGGACAGTTAGGACCATCCGGGACAGGGCATTGTATCCCCTCAGTGTGGCCCAGCGACCACCACTTGTATGTTCATCTGTTCTAAAGAAGATCAGAATTATAACGAGGGATAAGGAAAGCAGCTAACACACCTGTAGACCAAATTGACGACACCATGCCTCCCCATCTGTTTTCCATACCGCCCCAACACCACCCCAAGCCAAAAACGCGCCTTCCAGTCGAGCTCCCGAGTGCGCCTAGACCTGTTGGCCTTCGAGCTATACATGGGTTGCCAGAGACATATCTCGTTGGCATGTGTGGTAGAAGGGGTCCTCCACATTGACCAGGTGCTGCAGGGGGGCCTTGAGTGAGGCGATGTAGAGCCAAAGGTCTTGGGCATGGTGGTGTGTGCTGAGGCAGAGGGGGACTCGTGACGATGCACATGTGATGGGCATCACTGTACCTGCTACCTGCGACACCATTACCCCTCCACAACGTACAATGTGCGGCCTACCTATTCGAGAGGGCGCCTAGGCTCCCCGTACACATCGTTCGGAATTGATTTCGTGTTTCCAAGCACGACAGATACACGCAGCTCCCGCGGCTCCTCATTCTGCAGGCAATTGTGCGCGTGGGAAGGCGTATGGGCTCTTGGGCATGTCGATTGGTGACCAAAGCACATGTGGACTCCATGACTCCCCGAATGCAGTTGTTGACCATCGCGAAGAACAAGTTGTCTCCTTCCTAACATACGCAGCTCCTGTGGCTCCTTGTTCTGTGGGCATTTGAGTGCACAAGAAGGCGTGTGAGCTCATGGGCAAGTCTATCAGCGTTGAAAGCCTTCAAGTAGTTGCACATCTCCCGCCCATCTGGCGGGCATGCTCTCATCAGGAAGTGTGGAATATTATGATGCGAGGAGGTCAATGGAGCACATATCCCACCCATCCGGCGACATGCTCCCATCGGGAAGTGTAGTATCATGAGGAGAGGAGGTCAATGATGCATATCTCCCACTCAAGTAGTTGCACGTCTCCCGCCCAAGTAGTTGCACATCTTCCGCTCCGTGGCAGCGGCCTGCCCTAGGGTATCAGGTACAAAGTTTCCGGGCTTCTGTTGTGTCATAAAAATTAATCAAAAGCGTGAGGGAGAGAGGATGGAACACACCTTTTTGCTGCCGCCATAAGACATACCCATGTTCACATGCATAATCACCCTGATAATAACTTTCTTTTTGGACCTGAGATTGCCTGTCCAGCGACATGCTCTCGTCGGGATGTGTGGAGTATCACGATGCGAGGAGGTGACATGCTCTTATCAGGAAGTGTAGTATCACAATGATAAGAGGTCGATGGTGCACATCTCGTGCACAAGTAGTTGCACATCTCCCGCTCCGTGGCAGCGATCTGCCCTGGGGTATTGAGTACGAAGTTTACAGGCTTCTGTTGTGTCATAAAAGTTAATCAAAAGCGTGAGGGAGAGAGGATGGAACACACCTTTTCACTACTGCCGCAAGGCGTACCCGTGTTCACATATGTATAATCACCCTGATAATGACTTCCTTTTTGGACCTGAGATTGCCCGTCCAGCCACATGCTCTTATTGGGAAGTGTATATCATAAATTGAAAGCGTGAGGGAGGGAGAACAGAACAGACCATTTTGCCACCACCATAGGAGATACCCATGTTCACATCCGCGTAATCATCCCGATGGTGGCTTTCATTTTAGACCTGAGATTGAGTGGCACACACCCCCACCCCCCCGCGGCCACCAGCCCCCGCCACGACGCGCCCAGAGGGCACCCAACCAGTGCCCTGATTCGTTGTCCGACAAAATCAAGCAACCTGTGACAGTTCCTGCAGGAATTAATTAGTAGCAGAAAGTGAAAACATCGGGAGCGAGACGCACTTACTGTTCCTGTCGAACAGCTTAAGCCCTCTCTTCAACAACTTGGTGAGCGGATCTATATTACGATAGAGAGTTGGTTAGTAAATTATACCTTGAAGAATAGTACGCAGCGTATATACCTTGCTTCAATATACATTTCGATAATGGGGATGGGATGGAATGGAACTTGCAGGAGAAGGAACCTCGACCGCCCCATCAAACGGCTTGATTAAGAGTCCTGCCATTGACAGTTATGCGGCCTCAGCGGGTGCAAGGCCCGCACGCACAGCATATCTGCGAGATTAGCGCCCCACAGTTCAAGTCATAATTTCTACAGATCTGGCCAGAAAAAATCAAATGGTGGATGTAAACCAAAAAAAAACCTGGAAATCGGGAAAAACTCGACGCCAACAACCACCCATACCGACAGACAGGACAGAGGAGAACAAAGAGAAAGAGGGCCATGTGGGTGTTGGAGTCATTGTCTATTGTATCGGAGAGTCGGGGAGAACGATGATTGGCTTAGTAACTGACATGATGTACTGAAGAAAATATAAAACAACAAGAACAACGCGTTGCACAACACAACCAAGATTAGATCATTAGAGTCATCTTGCTCGCTTATGCTCTGTATGGACGCACCAGAACCAGAAACCAAACCAAAACCGAAATCAGAACCAGTGATGCTGCGTTGCATGTGCATGAAATGTTGTAGAATTTCGGTTGATGGTAAATTGGTGTCTTGCTCAACACGATCTCGCCATCTCCGCCGCTATGGGGTGTCCAATCCCAAGAAGTACACCAACTCATTTACTGCTTTACTCAGTAGCTCCCAACGTGATGTGAGCCTTCCTCTTTGTGCATCAGTGTCTTGATGTTGAGTACTAAACTTTTCCAGGACACGCCTCTGCAGGAGGATTTTGCCATGGTAGGCACAAGTGGAATTGACATTGATATTGATGTATGCCAACCCCTCTGTACTATGAATCCTTCTCTTAAATGCCTGGTTGCAGATGTCCAATGGTGATGATAGCATGGATGGTTTAGATAGCAATGGGAGAAGCGATGACAAGGATGACAATGACTGGTCCACATTCACCCTACCTACCCCTCACTTGCCTGTGGGGCCTTTCTCTCCACCACCTAATGATATAAAAATGCTTGATGTAGCTAACATGCAGTCTTCAACCAGCAATGCATACAGAGACATGTACAATGGAGATGTTATCAGTGATAGTGAAGATGAAATCAGTGATGAAGAAGATGTGAGTGCTTATTCCATCTGACTCAACATTGTCCATTGATGCAATGAGCTGTATTAGATAGAGGAAGAGCCTATTGCAGATACAGAGGCAGAACTTCATCTCCTTCGCTTGAGTGATGTCATTGCTTGGATGAAGCAGACACAGATCTCCCCCACATCACCTGCATGTATGGGATCTTCAACTGCTGCTTCTGCTTTGCTGCCACCCCCATCTGCTGCTGCTGCTTCACCTGTTGTATCTATGCCACCCCCACCTGCAGGTGCCAGAGCCATTGCACCTGATGCCCCACAGGCCCCACCTGCCACAAACGGTGCAAACCTGACAGGCCCCCACCCCGATGATGCAGCTGGTGGAGGTTTGGATTCTGGGGATGCAGCAATGGCTGCTGATGTGAACTTTGAGGATGAGGGGGACCCTGCTCAGGAGCAATTGGCAGAGGAGGAAGAACCAACAGATGAGGAGGAGGATGTTGCACCAAATATATCATGTAGTTCCTCCCTTGAAGAACTTTACCAATCTGCTCGTCAAACAGATGCTGTTAGTTCCCCGGAATTTATTCAAATGATTCAGGAGGCCACTCTTGACAGTGAGGCTGCCCTACTTGGTCCAAAGGTCATCGAACGGCTCCAAGACCCTCTCAGAACTGCAGCTCAACTCTCTCCTGATGAACAGCTCTCCATAGAGCTCTTCCTTGCCTGCAACTCTGCAGCGCAAGAGGTGTATAATTCCTCAAGAAAAGCTATTCTGCGGCGGCATCCAGACAACAATGTCCTTACACTTGAGGAGGTCAAGGCTCTTCTTGTTGAAATCACTGGTGTTGTAGATGTTTGCCAGGATATGTGTATAGACTCATGTGCTGCCTTCACGGGACCCCTCAGTGATCGGACAACATGTCACATTTGTGGGAAGGATCGTCTGGATCCCACAACCAGTAAACCACAGCAACAATTCAACTCCATACCACTTGGGCCACAGTTGCAGGCACTCAAACGGGATCTTGGCAGTGCCATTGCCACAAATTATCTCCAAGAGCACAGCAATCAGTTGGTTGCTGAATTGAACAGAAATAATGGAGTGTTGGCATCTTTTGATGACATCCTTTGTGGTAGTCAGTTTGCCCAGGCATTTGAAGAAGGATTAATTGGGTATGATGACTTTGTGGTTATGCTATCATTTGATGGTGCTCAGCTCTTCAAAATGAAGGCATCTGATTGTTGGATTGGCGTATGGATAATAGCCAATCACTCTCCTGAAGGTCGGTATAAGATAGTTGCTGTCTTACCTGCATTTACAGCTCCTGGGCCAAATAAACCTAAACACATGGATTCCTACTTTTACACCTCATTCCATCACCTCTCAGCACTTCAGAAAGATGGCTTCAAGCTTTGGGATGCTTCCAAGGATGAGATCGTGACCAGCCGTCCTTTCTTTGCCCTGGGCATGGCTGATGGCCCAGCACTCACTCATCTGAATGGACTGGTGAGACACATGGGATACAATGGGTGCCGAATGTGTTGTGGCCTGCGTGGTCCCCGGAAAGGAAACAACAAACATTACTATCCTGCCCTTATGAGGCCCACAGATGCCCCTGATGATCACACAGATGCTGATGCATTGGCTGTCTCACAAACTGCTCCTCCTTCCACCGAACAGTATCTTCAGGATCTGAAAACTGTCATTGAGGCAACATCAGAGAGAGCATACTGGCTGGCAAGAAAGCAGACAGGCATTGTAAAGCCCAGCATCCTGTTGGGGATTGACAGCAAACATCGCTTTCCCATAACTTCCTGCTGGGGCCCAGACATTATGCACCTCCTGTGTTTGAATATACCTGACCTTCTCATTCCACTTTGGCAGGGGGAATCTCATATGGTTCATCGGCCAGATTCTGTTCAGACTTGGGCATTTGCTGTATATGCAGATGATGATAGATGGCAGCAGCATGGTGCATTAGTTGCTGCAGCAACACCATTTCTTCCTGCGTCTTTTGATTGCCCACCTCGCAATCCCTGTGAAAAACTGCACAGTGGCTACAAGGCATGGGAGCACATGGGTATTTTTATATTCTTGGGCCAGGCATCTTCCACATTGATTTTCCTAAGCCATACTTTGACAACTTCTGCCATCTTGTTTGTGGTGTTCATATAATGAATCAGCACAAGATCACATTGCAGGAGTTGTTGGAAGCCCGTGACTGTCTCCTTGAATTTGTTACAGGCTTTGAGGCCCTCTATTATAACCGTCGTCCTGAACAAGTACACTTTGTCTGTCAAAGCATCCATCAGCTTCTACATCTTGCTTGGGAGCTCTTTCAATTAGGTCCACCTGCATGTTCATCTCAATGGACAATGGAACATACCATTGGCAACCTTGTGAGGGAGCTGCACCAGCCCTCTAACCCATACAGAAATCTTGCTCAGCGGAGCCTTTTACATTGTCAGGTCAATGCCTTGAAGGCTGTCATACCAGATTTAGTTGAATCTCCCTCATTGCCTCCGGGTGCCATTGATCTGGGCGGTGGATATATTCTTTTAAGAAAAAGAGATGATCATTCCCGCCCTTATACACCAACTGAAGCAGCTGCTTTACTCCTGTACCTCCAGCAGCAGGGGCTCCCAAATGGTCAAAATATTGTGCTCCCTGAGTTTGTAGTTCGATGGGGTAGGCTCTGTCTAAAAACTGGGCAAGTTGCTCATTCTGCATGGGTAGAGGAATCAAGACCTGCCTCCAAAGTGAGGATGGCCAGGAATGTCAAGGTTTGATTATTTTTTCTTTTACTATTTTTCTTTGTTGATGGGCACCTGCAGTATTCTCAAGGCACATCTGTTCAAATTGTAGTTGTGAGATACTATTTCCTCACAAAGGTCCTAGGTTCAGAACGTCCTTTGGCATTTGTCTCACCATATGGCCCTTGGGATGGGGATGATGCTCTCTACAAGGAGACCCAGCAGACCTTGTGGTCATGCCCTCCCAGTGGGGGAACTCTCATGGTGATTGATGTCTCATCCATTCAGTCAGTTGTTGGTATGATCCCCCACACCGTGGGGGGTGTTCAGAGGTATTTTCTTGCAGAGAAACCTGGGTTGGATGTCTCACTACCTGATAGCATTGAGGAGGATTTGACATAGTGGGCTTGAAAGCTGTGGTGCAGACAGGTAGGCCTGACATCAGGACATAGTGTTGACATCTTATTTTTCTTCCATTCCATCTCCATCCTGCATTTTGGCCTTTTTGGCCCTGTTTGCCAGCCAGATCCACATAGCTACCCATATTTGTTATCTCTACCATCCATATCCCATAGCCAGTATTTATATCACATCTGGAAACATGTTTCTCTGTTGTAGGAAGCTGCTTTGTCAGTTAGTAGGCATGCCAATGCCATGTAAGTCACAGTAGGAAACATGTTCCTATGTAAGATACAGTAGTGTTGCTCTTCTCAGTTGTCCTCTGTAGCCTGCCCAGACTTGGTAGGAGCCAGTCCCTACCAAATTGTTACAAGTCCTTCAAACTCCACTTGCCAGTACAATTGCTGGTCCTCTTCAAGTTCTCTTATCTTATCTTCTCTCTTAACTTCTCTCCCTCCATAGAACAGGTGTGGCTTAGCAGCTCAATAGACAACAAATGAAATGTCCAGTAAATTTGGATGGTGGGATACATCTGAACATTGGTGGGAGTATTGGTGAGTTTCCATATAATGTCTGTACCTACCAATACTTGCTGACTATATATATATCCTTATGCTCTAGAAGGTGAAGTCAGTCATGGAGGCCATCCACTCACAGGATCACTTTGTATTTTAGCCTCACTCTGTTCTTGTTGGTATGTGCATGCTTTGTATGATTTTCCATTTCATATAATAATATACTGTGCTTATAGCATACTCGTCTGACGGGCGTGCTTGCGGATTTGCCCACATAGAGTTCATGAACCTTGCAGATGCCATCAGAGCCGTGACATCTGTGGCCGAAGAACCTATGTACCTCTTCAAGTTGGATCATGACCTTCGTGTCCACTACGCCGCACCGAGGAGAGATGACATGCCGAGGGAGCCCACCAACATACTGTACTTCACTAGATTCCAGTAGCTGCCCGAGCATACAAACAAGCTTTGTCTACGCTGGCTATGTTGACTGTGCATCCTCTAGCGCACACATTTGACCCATCTCTCGCATCCGGAAGCTCACATGCGAAGTCTCTTCTATCGACTTTTCTTCCTAGTGTGCTATTCTGCACCGCCACATCATTGTAGACTTTCTGGCAGTTCGGGGAGGCCGGGAAGAAATACCAGGAGGCAGAGTTCTCGGCCGAAGTTTTGGGGAATCAGCTCGCTCATGACTGCTTCATTCCCATGGGACTCACCTCTGAGAATGTCACCAGCGATTACGGTCTTTCATGTTACAAGACCTCTTTGCTGCAGCCCACAAGGCTAACAAAATCTCCCCTGAAATCCTTCCCGTCAAGGCAAAGATTATCAACCCCAAGTCTGGCGAGCAAAAGGAGGTACTGGTGGACTATAATGATGGTGTTAGGGAGGGTGTGACGGTTGATATGCTCGCAAAGCTGAAGCCGATGTTCATGAAGGAGGGGTCTACACACTTGGGCAACATGTCGCAAGTTTCGGATGGCGCTGCAGTTGTTCTCCTTGCTTGTCGTTCCGTCGCTGCGATGCTTGGGCTTCCCATCATCGGTAACCGTAAGTTTGTTTCGGCGGCTATGGCGGGCATACCACTGAGGAGGATTTGCATGAGGCTCAGGCAAATAAATTTGACAGCTCCATCACCAGCATCTGCTTCCGTGTGTTGTCCTCTTCTCTCTTGTATTTGCATTTCAACTGACATTGATCTTTTTAGTTGCAGATCATGAGACTGGTAGGGAGACTGGAGCCATGCCCATACAGTTCACCAGCACCAAGCGTGCCACTGAGGCCTTGGCTGCTCCAAGCACTGAGTCTGACTGGCACCGAATTGTTTTTGTTCCAGACAAGCTCTTCTCACTGCTTGTGTCACACAAATGGATAATATGCCCTTGAAACACCCATGTGCGAACGCCAAAGCTTGGATGCCATATTTCAGTATGTACCTCCTCGTGGTTACCTCGTGTATATTGACCCTTGTCATGTGAACTGCAGGCATATAACAAGCCGAGCAAGTTCCCTCTTGCCTCGTACACCCATCGATGGAGTACGTAGCTTTCTAGGCACCCTAAACGAGCATGACAGGGTTCTGGAAGGCTTGAACCTTTGCAGTAACATCACGGTTCGACATTCAACCCACTCTACATCAACCCGAGCTCTTGCAACGTGCAATGCCCATCGAACTGATCCCGTTATCACTCCCTACTTCTGCAGACACCTCGAAATTCGTGAATTTTGGGAGGGAAGTATGTGGAGTGAATCCAGGAAGTCTCGATCCCAAAGAGTTTTCAAAAGTCCAGCAGGCGCTATACAAGGTATGTCCTTCTCTAGTTGTTCTCAATCCTCGTTTTGATTAATGTTCTTCATCTTATAGCATGATGTGCTTTCATTCCACGATGCGATGCTAACACCAGAGCAGCATTATGTCTTCACGGTAAGTGAGGCTTACAATACAGCATCAGCCCTCTATCCGAACATATCTAACAAACATATTCCCTTAGACTTTCGATCCCCAATCCTCTGATGACTACACTCATCGCAACACTAACGATCAACCAAATCCGTCTTCCACAGCATGCTCAAAGCCGTCCCTCAGCTCCCACAAGTCCAACTCCGTGGTCACGGCACCGTAACCAACCACGAAGGCATCCCCTCCACGACGCTGCAACACCCGAGCCATAATACCTTCCACAAGACATGTGTGTCTCCCGAGGACGAAGCAAAAGGAATAACGCGCTTCCAGCGCTAGCACATGGACGCGGCGCTCTACAATCTCGAGCCATCGAGGGTCACTACACCTTACGGGGTCTTCATTCCGCAAGGCGACGTGCAGCTCTGCAGGTATGGCAATGGGACTGGCGACAAGCTCCACGTTTCACTGGGATCGACTGCACTCATGTCAGGAAAGACAATGTTCGATATGACAACATTCAAGGTTGGGGAGTTGACGTATAAGTTGTTTGATCTTGGGGGGCAGAGGAGCGAGATGAAGAAGTGGATACATTATTTTGAGAATGTCACAGCATTGGTGTTCCTTGTGTCCCTATCTGAGTATGACAAGATGTTGTACGAGGACAAGAACGTCGTGCGTATACCCATACTTCTCCCCTTCGCCCCCTCCCACTCACCAAATTTTCGTAGAACCAAATGCAAGAGGCCCTCACCCTCTTTGACTCAATATGCAACTCCCATTGGTTCGTCAAGACCACCATCGTACGTCCCCCCTTATCCCCCTTTAGCCATTGCTAACGCCCCCATAGATTCTCTTCCTGAACAAAATCGAACTTTTCGCCAAAAAGCTCTCCCGCTCACCCCTCGGCAACTACTTCCCAGATTTCATCAGGGGCGACAACTACAATGCCGCGTGTGAGTACCTTTTACACCAGTGCGTCATCTGTTCCTTCCCCCCCTTTATTCTTTTACTGACCTCCGTGACCTCGCAAATTCGTCTTGCTAAACCAAAGCGCAGAGACAAAGCAGATCTACACGCATTCTATCTGCACAACCGATACACAGCAGATCATGTGTATGTCTCCCTCTTTCCCTTCCTTTCCTTTCCTAACACCACTCGTCAATAGTCATCCTCAGCGCGATCCAGGACATCCTCCTCCAGCTGCACCTGCGCGAGTGCGGCCTCCTATAGGCCCCCTCCCCGCCGCCGCTGTCAAACGAGCCGTCACGCCCCTGCCATGCCCACTGCTGATAATCACCGCACATATCTATTCGACTGATGGTCCGCCGCTCCTTCCATCGCCTTTCATATTACATACTATCATATCACATATCTTACAGCCTTTTTTATTATTATTATATGTTTTTACAATCATGTTTATACTTTCTTCTACTTTCTTTTTTCGCAGGATTTGTCACGAAGATGGGCGGCCTACTGACTTTCCAGCCTGCACTGAACGGCAGGACAACATCAATCCTTGTTTGTGTGGGCATGTCGTTTATCTCGAGCATGCAGGCGTGTGCGAATGCCGAAGAGGAGGTCCCTGATTTCGACTTTGATGGCGTGCACAGTGGAACAACGTCCTCGGCAGGCTTCAGGTGGACCCCACTGGCGTCGAGACTGAGACTGCGCAGCTCTTCTACTCGAGCATTGGTCGCTCACAGTTTCGATGCATTGTGTTATTATTGACATGGTTATGATTGATTTAGCTGTACCGCACCCATATTGTGCCGGCAGACTGTACATTTGGTTTTGCTGTTGACCGTTGTGCTGGACTCACACTCACATCTCTTAGATACCAGCGAAAACCCCAAGTGGAAGTCCAAGGAACCATATTACGATTCATTGTACTGCAATGTGAGTTTATCATTATCTCCTGTTCTACCTACGCCCACTGACCCCAAGTCAAGTGGGATACCTATCGTACACTTTACCCCTTCATGTCTCTTCACGACCCCAAGACTTTCACTGGTGTAGTAAGAGGTATGGTTGATATCCAGAAACATGAAGGTCAGTGCCCGTTGTTAGTCTGAGATCTGCAGCCTTGCTCATCATCTCACTTGACAGGATGGCTCCCAGAGTGCCGTGGCGCAACTGCGATGCATTTCATTCAGGGCGGTAGCAGTACGTTCCCAATTGGGCACCCTACTAGAAGACACGGCTCAAATATTCCTCAGATGCTGATCCCATCTTGGGCAAAGTGAGGCGGTTTGTGTTTTGTTCAGCGATCGTAGGCTCACAAGGTTTAGGTTCCATAAATATGCCAAAACCCTCGATGTCGACGCCAAGGATCTTTAGCACGCCATCCTGGCAGATGCGGAGAACGAATCGCCCAACTGGAACCTTCAAGGCCGGCAGGCAAACGCTTGGAAGAAATTCAGTGAGTTGACAGTCTATTCAATTACATGTTACAAGATTCACTTGGTTGCGAAGATTATATTCCCCAAGATATGTTCGCTCCAGGTGGCGCCAATACTAAACAAGTTTCCCAGTCCCTGGAAGTGAGTGGTGCACCCCAACAATTTTCGCATTCATTTGACACCTTTCGTAGCATGCTTTGAACGACTTCACTATTCGGGCTTATTGAGAACAGGTTTAGCTTTCTTACATAGCTCACACCACACCAAGTTTCTGATTTTGTACCAGAGTTCCTCCATCACCACACCAATACAGGTCTGAACAAAGAAAATCGAGCATACTATATGACAATATCCATTCAATGTTGGCTTTCTGTTCAACTTGAACTTTTTGGAAATACTCTCGTCTAGGAAATCGCGTTGTTTGTGGCCAGATATCGTCACACCGCGAGCCCTGCAAAGATCAGTGTTGTTCTGTCCATACCTTGGCGAGTGAGTGTAGGCACGACACCCGTTATAACTCTTACTGACACCTCACAGGTCACCAAAACGTTCTGTACGCGTGCTTAGACCCTGCCATGCCTTCTGCTTACCTGTTTACAAAGCTGAGATGATCAACATGTTCACGAAAAACGAGCAGAATATGAATGCAGTGGAGTGAGTTCTTCACTATACAGAGCTTCCATATGAAGCCGATTCAACCACGTCTGATGACCCTCCTGCGTCGTGGCCATCCAAGGGTCAGATCTCCTTTACAGACATTGATCTGGCGTATTGTAAAGGCCTACCACTTATGTTGAAAGGTGTCAGTTTTAATGTTTGCGCTGGAGAGCAGGTAAGAAGTGAGTTTAACGCTCACGCTCAGTTGTTGACTTCATATCAATCTTCAGATTGGTATGGTCAGGCATAGAGGTGCAGGCAAAACCTCTTTGCTGTACTGAGCACTCTTCCGGTGAACACATTGACTCTTTTCATGTCAACTTAGCTGACCTTCTCCAGCATCGTTGAGCTCCTGAGCGGCAAGATAGAAATAGATTGACAGGACATCAGTTGGATAGGCCTTTCTGCTCTTTGAAACTTGCTCTGGACCCACAAGATAGTACAATGTTTTTGGGAACGTTACGTGTCAATCTGTGTGTTGCCCTTTCAGCTCTGGTCTGTGTTTGCTGATTGTGACTTGTACAATAGTGATCCACAAGGCCTACGCACAGATGCAGAACCCATCTCTGTGCTCCAATGCACATGGCTATCGCCTTCTGACAGCGTCACTGATCCGGCGGCTGAAGCCCAGTTCAGCTTGGATTCTACAGTTGGAGATGAGGGTCGGTTTCGTTGGAAGTTTGACCTCACTAGCTTGCTGATTTTCGTACAGGGTCCAATTACAGTACAGGTGAAAAACAACTATTAGCACTCTGCTGGGCCCTTGCGAAGAACAGTCGCATGATGCATCATTATTCTTGTCCGTCTTTTTTCTCTTGCCGGAATACTTTTGGATTGACAGCCTGCATCCAGGATGAGGCAACAGTAGTGTCGATATCAAGACGGACGCGAAACTACAGTGAACTATCAAGAAAGAGTTCGCCTCCTTGACTCTGTTGTGTATCGCGCATTGTCTCAATACGATTGGTAGGCAAGTTATCCCTCAATACAAATCCCTTTATTACAACAATTTCAGCCTACTACAACCGTGTCCTTGTTATGGATGGCGGCACAGTTGCCGAGTATGACACCGTCCTCAACCTTTACAATAACGAAACGTCCAAATTCCGATCACTTTGTAATGAGGCGAACCTACAACATACAGACTTTGTCCACATTCGAGCGGAGCACGGGGAGGCCTCTTGAAAAAGGCTCGCGATAGACGCCACATCTCAGCTTATATACCCACACCCCTGGTAAGCGTCTCCATCAATCACAAGCCTGAACTACTCATTGATTGTGTACCATGCGGGCGCGGGAAGGACCTCGTATTATTCCACAACCATGGAACAATGCATTCAGTCGTTGGGGTGTTTTTGAAGAATGAATCCTGAGGACTCACACATGGCTAGTACACCGACATAATACCATATGGTCGTGACCTTACCCACAAAAGTTTTCTAACTATACTGTAGTACCATTTGTTACTTGGTTAGTTATCTTTACACCATAGCTCACTATTTACTATAGAATGGTACATTGACTTCAGTAGTCTGACGAATCGTTAATAATACAATACATTCACTTCTAATGCCCACCCATGTTGTATCTGTTTGTTTTGAAGTTCTGGATAATATCGGAGCACGAACTTTTGTCTCTTCACTTTCTGCCATACTGTGTGTCACTCCCTACATATATGAGTTCTTCTTCAGAAACCTCCAAGTCCGATGACAACAAAATGGACAGCCTCGATAACTTGGGTGGGATTGGTGCCAATGTGAGTGAGATGTTCGAATATGAAGGTCCCGACTCTTTCACATTGGCCCAAAATAAGCACAAGGCAAAGAAGAAGCGACCAGCCACAGACAATAATATGGTACGTGTCCAAGCCTGCAAAGAAGTTCAAGCCACCTAATGTCTTTTGTTTCAGAGTCACTACATCCAACCTATGCAGAACTTTAACCCTTCATCACAAGCGCTGGCGTCATTGCGCTGTGATCACCAGGCGCTTCAGAAAAAGCATGCATCATTGAAAAGGAAGTACAAGACCAGCAAGGAGGACGTGCACTTGTTGGATAAGCGAATTGCCTGTCTAGAGTACATATTAAGTTTTTTAAACCTAGACTGTCAGTCAAAGTCTCATTACATCAATAGAACTGAAGTAAAAATGATGCAGTATGTGGCACAGGTTATCTGAGGATGTTGGTGTCTGACAACACCGTTTTTCACAGGCAATTCACCGGTATCAACACCTTGCCTCTGCAGCATCAGTATGTGGCACAGTTTTGGCCTTACGACAGAATCTAACAGAACTTCTCTTTGCAGACTTTACGGTTTGAGTGCCCCCGCTGCGCCTTCACAGCAGCCTATGTTCAAATCGCCGGCCTTTCACAGCCCTCTCCCTCCAGCAACTCCCTCATTTATGGCACATCCGCCCACCCCGACCATTCCACTTCGCGAGGAGGACTATCCTGACGTCCAGTACTGGCATAAACACACCTGGACGAAGGAGCATTCAAGAAAGAAGAACTCAGGAGACACTAAGGGAAGCCGAGGCCGAAGTCATTCCGCTCAAGGTATAAATGTCACAGCGCTTTATCTTGAGGACCAGGATGGGACGGCAGTGAGCGGTTTCGTTGTTTGACGTCGAAGAGTGAAGGTGAGAATTAATCGAGTTTGTTGTCCTTGTTTGAGGTTCGGATGAGGGAGAACTATCAGATCGAGGACTATTGAGAATGCTAAGGGGCGGATCTGTTGGAGAACTAGACGGCAAAGAAGAAAAATCTGTAGAGGTTGGGGACCCAGTGTTGCCATTGACGTTAGACTGTTGCGAAGACGACGCCACAATCAATGACGAAGATACTTCCTCGTGAGGATGTACAAATATGTGAGGTAGTTGAAGAGTATAATCTTCAGCTTCTGTGGAACTGATGTGTTCCAACGATGGTATAGACGATGGTAGAAATGCTGCAGAAATATTGGATGGCAATAAGTCTTCAGCAGTAGCAATCTCGTGTGCTACAGAAGATGGTAGTGGTTCTGCGGGATATGATGGTTCAGGTTGAGAAACTGCTTCGCTAACAGACTCCTGAGATAGTGATATCGAGCTGTCGAAGAGCGAGAGATTGCGCAGCGAAAGCTGCGACCGTGTAGTCGGAATAGTGTTGACGAAATTGGTGATAAGCTAAGAAACCAACCCCTTGCAGTGGGCTCCAATAAGTGATGCGCTAGCGTAGGATGTGCGCTGCTATACCGAGGTTGTCTTGAGCAGTCGGCTGGGCCGAAATACAACAAGACACAATGTGTGATACAAGTGGTCAGTTTCTGTTAGGAACAATTCCGCCAAGGACAATGCTTAGCCGATATGCTAAGTGTTAGCAACGATGCTAAGACAGCTAACAAGCTGTCAAACAATGACGAGGGCGATTGACGAAGACGAATGACTTGACCTCGGTGGCCAGTCCTAGTAAACGATGGCAACGAGGCTAGAACACGGCTAGCTATACAATTGGGTGACTGAAGACAGCTAACAAGCTGCCAAACGATGACGATGATGATGACGATTGACTTGACCACGGCGGCAAGTCCTACTAAACAACAATGATGGTGACGGTGCTAGAACACGGCTAGTGGAACGATTGGGTGACTGAGATCTGAACTGAGGATGAATATATTGGGAGCTAACACAAAACTAGATAGAAAATCACCTGCCAGTGACTCGGCTCACTGGGGACAACGATGAATGGTAATATCGATATCGGAAAATGGTGGGGGAAAGTTCCTCCCCTTCTCTGAAAGGTATAGCAAGTAGTTATAAGGTGTAAAACTCGGTCTCCCTCCTTAGCAGGTGGGAAAACCGCTAACCTAAAGAGTCCATGATTGAAATAAGTATCGTACTGGAAAGGTAAATATGAGTCATGGGATAAGTACAAGGCGCTTCCATGTCTCTGGGACATCTGGAACCATAGAGAGCGTCGACCCAAAATAAAAGTGTATCAGAACGAAACTAGCAGTACTGGCTGAATTCAGTATCATCAAAGTGGCGCACACGGCATCGGAGACCGCCGTGAGAGAAAGATGGCAAGTGTCGGCAATGGCCTAAATGACTGTGGCAGTATCGGGGTGTTGAGGTGGAATGGAAC
>JABCKT010000222.1:0-30038 GCA_018858115.1 Tephrocybe rancida
ATGTTTATTGTCAGTATGGATTCAAATTGAAATGAATTAACCTAGCTCCCAATTGATATCTGAGAATAACTTGGCTCAAGCGAGACTTTATGATGGCATTGAGATGAGCTGGCAATAATGGTGTGTTTGGCTAACTCAATCTTGGTGATGATATTTGATACCCTGTCGAACAGGTGGAGGAATTCCGTCAACTCCACCTATCAATATCTACCCATATCTACCCACCCATCACAAAGTTGAGGCAGATCCCGAAAGATGCCCAGATAAGGCCATATATAGGTATATCATTTGTTTTACGGATCCCTGATGTTGTGTGAGCTATACTTTGTAGCTTCATAACTATTTTATGTTTCGGGCGGCACCAAAACTTTCAATCCAAGCCAAAGCGTCCTCTTGGTCAGTAGCCTTGTTGTTGCTTTGCTGCTTGTTGTTTGGGATTCATTGGGAGTGAGAGGTTCACCCTGAATGTTAACCCAATTGATGATGGCTGTTCGAAAGTCTTGTGTGGATACCGGAATCAACACACACCAGCGGTGACAAGACTCAGACGAGCACAAGAAATAGTACAAAGCCGCATTGGTCTCCCCATTGCGATCCTGGATGGGTCATGTGGGTGACCAGTGATTGTTGATACCAAAGACGTCGCCTTCTGGAGCATGACAGATCCATCAATGCCGGAGACTGAGTAGAGCGATAGAACAGCGACAATTGTTGGTGTAAGGACCATCGAGAGGCACCATTTGGGCACCGTGCAATGTGGTTTTTTGTTGCCAATGTTCAAGTGCTAGCACAGCCACTGCAATATATCTGCTCAGGAAAGCGGGCCGGCCCTATGTAAAATCCCGAACGCTTGTCAACTTGAACCTGCTTTCCATGAGCCTTTCAACCTTCACGAAAAACCGATGGGTCTGACCTGTCTTTCTCTTGTCCTTAGTCAGTGTGGGAAGAATCCACGGTCGGGGGATGATTATTATGAAAGGGAACTTCGAAAGAAGGTCACGGTGGAGTGTCTCTCATGTCCACGAAACACATCTATCCATCGTCAGACGGACTAGTGCTAAAGGCTCTCAGAGGAGCAGTGGCCCTCAACCCTTCGCTCAAGATGTAAGTCTTGCAATTCTCCGTTTAAAGCTTACGTTACATGTGCTACGGTGCTCCAAATATAGACATTCAACCTCGAAGACGGTCTACACGTATGGCGAGTCCCACGCCCAAGATATTGGGCAATTTACCTCCCCCCCTTGCGTCGCCATAATTTCAGGTGGCGGAGCAGGGCACGAGCCAGCTCACGCGGGATACACTGGACGCGGAATGCTTTCGGCATCGGTCTCAGGAGACATATTCGCCAGCCCCAGTGCGAAGCAAATCTTACAGGCAATATATCTTGCTTCATCCTCCGGGGCCATTGCATACGATGCACACCATGCCACCGAGACGTATGGCTGGAAAGACGTGGTTGTGATAATCAACAATTACACTGGAGACCGCCTCAATTTCGGGCTGGCAATCGAGAAAGCTCTAGCTTCTTCGCTCATGAAAGTCGAGAGCGTTGTCGTAGCCGATGATGTTTCACTCCTTCAGCCCATCTCCGAGCCACGATCGCGGAAGAGCCTTGTGGGGGCGAGGGGTCTAGCTGGAAACATCCTTGTGTGTAAGATACTAGGCGCGTTGGTACAAAGAGGAGCAGACATTGCCCATGTGAAGATACTCGGCGATGCGGTCGTGCAGAACTTGGCCAGTGTGGGCGTTGGGCTTGACCATTGTCATGTTCCTGGACGAGAGGCACACTTGAGTGGTACCATGGTCATGTCAGAGGAAGAGTGCGAGATTGGCTTAGGGCTCCACAACGAGCCTGGAGTGACGCGAAAGAAGATGGAAGGACCAGATAAGCTCGTCGCAGACATGCTTCGTCTTATTTTGCGATCGAAGGATGGAATCGGAGAGTTCCTTCACGTTGCGTCTGGTGAGGGAGGCCGTCCGACGGACGACGTCATACTCTTCTTGAACAATCTCGGAGGCGTGTCACAGCTGGAGCTCGCCGCCGTTCTGGACGAAGTCCTTGAGCAGTTGGGTGAGTATCATACTTGTCATGGTTGGAAGGAGGGCATTCTTAACCCAAACTTATTTGCAACTTTAGCCTCGATGGGCGTACATCCGCTCCGTGTCTTTTCATCGTCATATATGACTTCTCTAAATGCTCCTGGCTTTTCAATCTCCATCCTAAACATATCGAACATCGAGAATTCGCTCAATGCCTCCTCGACTTGGAACAACACAGCAACAGTAATCGACCTTCTCGATGACCCAACAGACGCTGTTGCATGGGTCGGGGCTCGTAGATGGCCTGCGAGTGGACATGCGCGTGACGCTGAGGAGCGTGGCCGTTTCAATGAGAATGAGAACCCACGGGCCCCGGAACCCTCAAGGATCATAGCAAGAACGGAAGTGGTATCTAACTGGACAGTGCGCAGTATGAGGTCCGCGTGTGAATACGTTCTGCTCCAGCAGGAGGCTTTGACTGAGTTTGATACTATACTGGGAGATGGTGATTGTGGGAACACTTTCGGCGCGGGTGCAAGAGGTAATTATTCTCAAGTCCTGCTGCAAGAATGCAAGTTCTCATAAATTCATCATATTGCAGCAATTCTGAGCCTCTTGGACAACGGGGCTGTGAACCTAAACGAAATGCCAGCTTTTGAGCTCGTGGAGTTTCTTGGAAATATTTTGGAGGATCAGATGGGTGGAACTATTGGTGCCTGTAAGCCGCACGCCAAGTCAGAGCAAGATTGATCGTACTCTCAAAACCCTACCTTGTAGTATTCGCTATCTTCCTGACTGCGGTTTCTACGTCTCTCAGGGCCTCTGAAGAGCCCACAACGCCGCAGCACTGGGGCACAGCACTCATCGCAGGGCTGATGGCTCTGCGAAAATATACCCCAGCAAAACCAGGGGATCGTACACTTGTCGACGCATTGGAACCGTTCTGTGCAACTCTTTTACAGGATGGGTCTAATATCCAGAAAGCCGTGGACGCGGCCAGAAAAGGTGCGGAGGATACTAGGAGTATGGAAGCAGTTCTGGGCAGGGCTGCGTATGTGACGCCTCCAAAGGGCGTTGAAATCCTACCACCAGATCCCGGTGCGTGGGGTGTGCTAGCCATTGTTGAAGGCCTTTGTAAGGGCCTTTCGGAGGTTGATTGAGTGAATAGCTACCATCGCTGGCTGTAGTTAGGTCTCACACATGTTACCTAGGATGTATACGTAGGTTGGCGAGTTCCGCGTGCGAACCAAGTACTAGTACTGTGGCTCGTCTCTAAATCGGGACCGAGCCGGGCTTCCGATTATAATTCGGACGACTCTTTCCTTCAAGAAAAACAACAGACCGAACGGGCAGATTCACGGCGTCGGGGCGTTGGGGTCTGGGGTATATGGGGGCGTTTGTGTCGGTATCGAACCAAATATAGTCGTAACCTCGAAGTTGTCGCCAAGGAACTTTGGATGCCTCGGGTGGCGCGGCAACGCGTCATGATCAATGACTTTCTTCTGGTCATGACCATGTGAGACGGGTGGCTACATCTCGCGCTTGGGCAACTTCACGGGCTGTATGGGGTTGCTTGAATAACGAGCATGGGGTTTGCGCTATTTGAATTTGCTCAGCAAATGATGCATGATGTCTCACCTGTCTTCCACTGCGATATGCGTTAGGTTAGGTTAGGTTAGGTTTATCCTCGCCGCGGTCCGGGTCCAACGACATGCATCACCACAGCGCATGTATATGTTAATCCGCGCGATCCCGTATATCACGATGGCAATGACTTATACATGCCTGCAGCGTACGAAGTCGTCTGTGTAGTGCGGAACTCGCTTGTTCCAACGTGGGACCGCTGCGAGGATAAACCTAACATAACATAACCTAACCACATAATTTCGTATCAAACACCACACCATGCCCATCTGAGCTCATGTTAGAGATTGTGGATAGGCTCGAGGATAGGCCTGCCCCCGCCGCCCCCAGTCTTACAACCTCGTATCTGCGCAGCTCCCGCCAGAAAAAGGTGTTCTCATCCATAACTTTGAACTTTAAAGTTACTCGCTTCTATTTAGAAGAGGAAGACATGTTCGATGAGCTCGAACGGATTCTCGTTGTCAACCCGCATCTTGCTCTCTGTGTCAAAACACTGTCTATCTGCATTGGATATATGCGGTTGATGGAGACAAATTGGACTCCTTGACCATAGAACTTGCTTCGCATTCGGGTTCAGCTACGCGGACCCAGGATTTCGTTAATGGTGTGGCAATCTCGCTCAGAAATTTGTTTCTTTGGGTACCAGGTAAAGCACCACACCCGAGCCTGATTTCAAGGTCATCCTCATTGTGCGCCACAGAATAACCTAAGGATCAACTTTAACCTTTATCATTAAACAAACTATTAAATTTAACCAAACTCTCTTCTAGTCTAAGGGGCCCAGTGCCATATATGTCGGACGACTTCATCTTCGAAATTCTTGATTCGGCTCCTGTGAAACATCAGCTTCAAACCGTTGTTATATCTTTTGAAGAATACGGAGAAGACGAAGAGATTCACGAGTCCTTCTAGAAAAGGCTGGACTACCTTTTGGATGAATCTTTTGGCTCGACAACGCTCTATATAAAGGGAGTGAGAGGTGATTACTCAAGTGGCTATCAGGGAAAACCTCCTATCGATCATGGCTCAGGACAGACTCCGCTTTTAGATTTAAGGATATGTTTTACCTGTGAAGTTGAAGGAGACGACCAAGCTTGTGTTCGAGTAACTTGCCTGCCGATGATTCGTGAAGTTGTCAATCATGGCGCGGCATGCACCAATCCGAATCAGATAGAAGACCAGAAAACGCTTAGACTTGACCTGAGCATAACGTGAAGAACTTGTTCTCACCGACGGGTACTACAAGAAAGAGACGGCACTCGCTCGCTGAACAGCTCTGCACTTTATGTAGTGTAAAGTGCAGGGCCGGGTCAATGCCACATAGGTCATTTCGAGTCAAGTTTGTAGGAAAATAGCCTCGGAACAGAGACATGCCAGTTATCACTGATAGTAAACGAACGAGGGAATACAAGCAACGATGCCACATATATACCTAAAGTACTGCGGAATGCCCTGATCATGGGTTGAACCCCGGACCTTACGCGCGACGCCACCAATCTGTCATTCCGTCGATCCTCCGTTCAGCACGGCAGCTCGCATATATTCCAACAAAGTTGCAGATAAAATTTACTCTTACTTTCTATTAAAAGGTTTTCCGGGTCGCGAGTTATAGTGGGCTGCATCAGTCACTACGTTCGGGGGCCTCCTTTGCCCAGCTGCTGGAGATGCCTCCCTCCAAGTCTGGTTAGACGCTCTGACGCCTAGACAGGTCAATTCAGACGGTCTAGCCACAAAATCTGTGTAGCTCTTTCCATTTATGGGATAGACAGACAGACTATGTTTAGATGCCGTTCAGGTCTATTTAGATCTATTGAGTTGACCAACAACACCTTTTTAGTCGATTCAGGGTTGGACCATGCCATCTGAATAAACAATTAACGGGGCGGATCCCGATCTAGGCAGACCCTCTGTCCAAAAGGGCCTTGAACGTAGTGAGTGACGGGGCTCTATTTGAGGCCATACTTCTCCCAATAATCGCGCATTCTAAGGATTGCTTTGCCACGCGCTACACCCAGTAATCCTTCGATTTCTTGCACAGTGCTGCTTTCACCATCCCACCCAACCTCTTCATAATCCAAAACCTGCACCACTCCAACCACATGCCCACCGGCCTTGTGCACAGTCTCGATGGCTCCACATACGGCCTTTCCACTCGTCATGACATTGTCGAGGATAACTACACTGTTTACCAGCGACGCGAACACCAACCACCACCACTCCTCCTTCACCGTGATCCTTTGCCCCCTTGCGATCATACGTAAAGTCAACCTCGATGTTGTGTGCATTGTACAGCACAAAGGAAGTCGTGGCAGCAAAAGGTATACCCTTGCAGGGGGGAAAGGACGTCGAACTCGGGGAGGGGGTCGGAAGAAGAAGCAGGGGCACCGGGAATTGTGGCAGCATGAATACTCGACAATGCTGTGAAGATCAGACCTGTGTTGAAGAAATGTGGCGAAATGCTACAGTTCCTCAGTAGTAGCGAGCTGCGAGATCATTGAGCGTTGGTACACATTTGGTGACATTGGTGTACCAGCCAGACTTGAGCGTGAAAGAGCCGAGCGTGAGCGCATTGACTAACATTTCTTTCTCAGTCGTGTCAGTCCGGTTAGATTCAAGTGTAGACGCCATGGAGTGAGAAGGAAAACTTAGAAAAGAGGGGTGCGGCGGATGATGTCATCGATGATCGATGATGATGGATCGAGATCTAAAAATGGACAAGATAAGATTAGATGAATCTGTCAATTTGCCTCCAGAGCCTGGCTAAGACTCATCGGGCCATCTACCTGGTTCCGTGCCACTACACATCCACACATCGGGACCACCATGACTGAGAAATTCTACAAGTATGTCAAATAATCCGCATAACCTTTAAAATTTTAATTTCCCCAAACCCATTGCTGACAGGACACCAGAATTCGAGACGATTCAATTACACGGAGGCCAAGAGCCGGATTCTGCTACCAATGCTCGGGCAGTACCTGTTTACGCGTCAAGTAGTTTCGTCTTCAATAACTCTGCTGTATGCCACTCGTTGAGACCCCTATGCCATGATTGCATTAACAAAAAGCCGCGTTCCCTAGCATGCACTTGAGATTGTTGCTTTAAAGTAGGAAAAGTTCAGCTCAAATCACTTGCCTCAGATTCTGATAGCGTAGGACGTAGTGAGTCAGCCTTCAGCTATTCGAGGCTTGCCAACCCCACCGTGGTGGGTATTATGTCATGTTGTCTCCTCCATACTGATTGACATTTTCTATAGGACGTTTTCGAAAAGCGTATCGCTCAACTTGAAGGTGGAGTTGCTGCCATCGCGACTTCCTCTGGTCAAGCTGCCCAATTCTTGGCCATCGGAGCAATCGCGCGCACAGGGGACAACATTGTTTCTTCGTAAGAATCCCTTTTTTATTAGGGTCCGGTCCCACTCACTCTCGCCAAGGACTCACATGTATGGAGGCGTACGTCCGATCATTCCTATCTCATTTTACCATTTTCACCGATGACCATGTCGATCTAGACCTACAACCAATTCAAAGGTGCTAACATGCCGTGCAATATTTTCTTGCGACGTAAAAGTTCACACTGTTGATTGGCAGTTACATTCAAGAATTTTGGAATCGGATGCCATTTTGTCACTGGGTTTACTCCAGAAGATTTCGCCGCTGCAATCGATGACAAAACCAAAGCTATTTTCATCGAGTCTGTTGCAAACCCTGACTATATTATGTTCGATATCCCAGCTCTTGCCAAGGTAGAAAGCCCGCCGTTAAAGTGATTGTTGTGCGCTCATAGCGCTTACAGGTCGCACATGATCACAACATTCCTTTGATTGTCGACAACACGTTTGGAATGGGCGGTATGTATTATGACTCTCGGATACTACTCTCCCTAATTTTGGTTTCAAGGCTATCTTGTACGACCGTTCGACCTTGGAGCGGATATTATAGGTGAGCGTATGTTCAGTTCGTCTCAAGTATTTGAAATTAAATGTTACTTATAGTGCACAGCGCCACGAAATGGATCGGAGGTCATGGAACGACGATCGGTGGAGCCATCATCGATTCAGGTGCTTGTCGTTTTGACACGTGTGGACGTCTGACCGACGGCCAAACCAAGGAAAATTTGACTGGCGTGCATCGGGAAAATTCCCTGCGTTCACACAGCCTGCCGAGGGCTATCACGATATGATTCTCTCTGACAAATTTGGGCCAATTGCATATGCCATCAAAGTCCGCATTCAAATGCTTCGAGACGTCGGACCGTGCTTGAACCCCTTTGGCGCATTCCTCCTGATACAAGGTCTCGAGACTCTCAGTCTGCGTGGAGAAAGACATAGTACCAATGGCCTTACCCTCGCTAGGTCAGACCTGAATTCTCCCAATAGATGGCCAGTACTCACGAACTTCCAGATGGCTAGAGAATCATCCCCGTGTTGCATGGGTATCGTACCCCGGGCTTAAGTCACATCCATCGCACGAGCTAGCAAAGAAGCAGATGCGACCGGGCCTCTTCGGTGGAATGCTCAGCTTTGGTATCAAGGGAGATGTCCAGACAGCCAGCCAGTTCATCGATAACCTGAAACTTGTGAGCCACCTCCCTAATGTCGGTGAGTGATCTTTGTGTCTCTGGCTTGGGTTTGGTGTTTGATCTTATTGTGGCATCGAAGGCGATGCAAAGACCCTCGTGATTCATCCCGCCAGCACAACGCACGGACAGCTGACCGCAGAGGAGCAGTTGAAATCGGGTGTGACCCCCGACTTGATACGGGTATGTCTGGAATTGTCAGACCATCAGGTTCTGACTCCATGGTTCCCTAGATCTCGGCTGGCATTGAGGCCATCGGCGACATTCTCGCAGATTTTGAAGGGGCGTTTGATGTCGTTTTCGGTGCATAAAGAAAGTGTATCAAGATACCTGTCAAATACAACTGATAAGCCCAATCGGCGACGAAATACCCAGCTGTGTACCATGCAAGAGACTGACATCGCGTCAAGCGTTCAAACGCAAGATACAGCAGTAATCTCAGGTCCGACAAATGCAAAACAAAAAAAGGTGTTGGGATGTAGGGACGTCTACGAGGCAGCATAACGGTATTCCCGAGCATCCTTTCGGCCTCGTTCTACATCGACTCTCGCAAGGAGTGGAACGGCCAACCAGATCATGACAACAAGGAAAAAGAAAGCATAACGGATGTTACCTGTGGTATCCGCAATCAGCCCAACAATGAGCGGCCCAATGAAGGAGCTCGACTAGAGGCAAGTTAGCAACGCGTTTCAAGTTGCGTCGACAAACACATACTTTGTCCGTGATAGAGAACAAGCCGTACCAGCGAGCCTCTTCTCCGGGAGGCAAAAGTTCCGCGTAGAAGGCCCGTGCGTAACCTTGGAAAGCGCCGTAAACGGAACCTGCGCAAGATCACACCGATGAGTTTCATAATCGAAAAGACGGGAGTGGTCGCGCTCACCGAAGTAGACAGCGAGGGCGAACATCTCTCCCTGCGTCGTCAGTCCACCAAATCTGATAGAATCCCCATGGAAGACGCTCAAGAAACCGAGGCACCCATATGCAGGTATCGCTGACGCCATGAGGACAAGTATGACGATGACTCGGAGATTTGACCACTGGTATCGACGCTGTAGATATGGCCATGCCAGGGAGCCGAGTATACCAGACGTTGGTGTCAGTACTCCGACGAGGATGAGCGCAGACGCCTGCATGTTAAGTGTGGTCTTTCCGAATAGAATGGCAGTGGATGTGATCGTGGTGAAACCTATACGAAAAGAGCATCAGTTGGTGTCTCAAATAAAGTCACCTAAGCTGGCAAGGCTCACCATCCGATAGAAGGAACCACGCCGCAAGATACTTGAACGTATTCCTCAGCTTCTTAATCTCGCTCCACCGAAGCATCCCACCAAGGCGCTTCCATGCCGCCACAATCTCCCTCTTCGTACTCCATTGCCCATTCGGCGCCTCAGAAGATTCACCTCCTACACTCGCACCTGCACCAGGCAGCCATATTGCAGCAGGTATCGTAAACACAGCCCACCACACACCACTGAGGCCAATAGCGAGCCTTAGAGCGAAGGTCGAACCGTGTAGGAGTGTCACTGGTATAAGGGCAATGAGGAGGAGGAATATACCAGCCCCATACCCGAGCGCGATGCCGAAGGACGAGATACGCGAAGTGACTCTGGACAGTTCGGTGTCATATTTGACTCTAAGAGCGTCCACTTCGGCCGTAGTGTCATGTTGTATCAGAGGTGAGTTGATGTGATCTGAGGTCTCGTCTGGGCCACTTGGTGCCGCTGAGGATTGTGCTTCTTGCGCGTCCTCCATCTCTGTAAGGATGCGCCGAACCTCAGGAGATTCTCTGGAAAGAGTCGGTAGATAGGCGTTCATAGCCACTGTAGAGGCACCGAAACCAACATTTGAGCAGATAGCCAAGGGGGCGGCGAGGATCCAGACAGGGGAGGTCGAAGGTAGTATCAAGAACATTGTAGCAGCTACCGCGCCAAGCAGAGCAAACGATAGAAGAAGACGCTTTCGATGCGGTGCTAGAGAAGAACACATGTCATTTTCAGTCCAACTTTCGCTACAATGTACGCACGGTGATCAGCAATTCCACCCATAGAAATCACAGTAAGCGCCTGGAGGGCCACCGAGGCTGAGTATACATACAGACTAGATATGCCTTGAGCTACAAATCAGTTCTGGTGTGAATGCCTTCTTACCTGAAACTAGCACTGTCGATCCAAGCCCATCCAATCTTCACTACACAACGCGCCGTTCCTTCCTCTAGCTTTACGACAGCCGTGCAGCGTTGCGTACGGTCAGGTAGGAAGTATCCGTTGTCCCGCGCAAATTGTTCAAGACATATTGGTAGGAACAGTGTCAACGACACGATGACGAAGACTTCACTGTCAACACATGAGAGTGAATTGTTGGTGAATTGAGTCTTTGGTCGACAGAAGTCATGAACTTGCCACACACCTAGCGAACGCATAGCTCAACCATCCTTTCAGTTTCTTTTGGTACGCCACAGAGTCCGACAACATTAGGAGATTTAACGCTTCAAGACGTAGACATTCGTCAAGGTGGTCGAGGTTGGAGGCCAAGGCTAAATTAAGCGCTCACCATAACTCCGATCGAGTTGTGACAGTCTCCGGTCACCTTCGTCTTCGCATCGTTCACCCTCTCTTCGACGTTGGCAATCAAAATGAAGCTTTCAAGCTTCTCCTATATATTCTCCGTTGCGCAGCTGTTGTCCTGCGCGTTTGCCAACACCGTTCACGTCAGTCCCTTCAAATTAAACACTTGGTAATATTGAACCTTACTTTTTCACAGCCTAGAGCGCCCGCGGGGACTGCACGAATATGGTCCGCAATGCAGACAGACCTCGTTGACCATGTTTACTCTACCAATGCCTCCGAAATTACATATCTCATCCACTTCTACGGGTTCAAAATCGAGGGGCCGAAAGGCACCACCACCGGTTACATTCATACAACTCCAGTTGAAGGCACTGTCCCTCTTTACCGGTTATACTCGATCGGGTTGACGGACCATTACCTCACTGCGTCTGAGGATGAGAAAGACCACGCGATCAAACGGAGAGGATATCATTTAGAAGGCATATTGGGATATTTGTATCCGACAGCTGGCGCAGGGAGGGTGCCGTTTTATCAGCTGCACAATCCGCTACCTGATCATTACTACACATCGTCGGAGCAGGAGAGAGAGGACGCTTCGAGGAATGGGTGGGCAAATGAAGGCGTAGTGGGGTATTTGCTGCCAATCGAGGAAGATGGTGAGTGACGAATCGACTCTAGTCTGGCTGTCCTTCCTCATATTTTGCCTGCAGCTCCAAAACTTGCTGTTCCATCCGATATCCCAAAGCCATGATAAGGATATATTATACCCTTACGCGCTTTTGGTTTCGCTCATGCTATCGTTGCAATGGACTCGACTTTCGACATACCATCTTTCATACTGGACACTTATACTCTAAAATGTATCCTTAATGTGGCATTTGTAATCCTTCAATCCATTCTGGAACTCCTGGATATGAAGCGATGCTATTACGAGCCCTTGCGCACGAGCGCACGGCCACACGGCGCGACTGGTGGAGAATCATAACCACTAACAAATGCCGCACCGCGCTCGATATATCGTATGTTGCTAGCGAGAGCAGCAGCATTCATACATATTGGGTACACGATGACAATCCTACAAAGAATATCAGCCAAAATCGTCGCATTCTTCATCAACCCACATACCATTAAGTATCCATATCCTCGTCGTGGTCCATACACACCCGCATCTTCCAATCGGGCCTTCCCTGATGATACTCCGGATCCTGCATCTTCTTTAACATATCCTGACTCCCCGACTGCCCCAACGCCCACAGCCCCAGTATCCTCCCATACTTTACTGCGCCCTCAAGATCCCCCAGGGCCACATACGCTCTCATAATCGCGTGCAGATGGTGTCTGTACGCGTCGGACGCCTCTAGTTCCTCCTGCTGTATGATGCCAATCCAGCGCAGGCTGATCTTGATCGTGTAATCGTCTGCCAGCAGGGGATCTGCGAGCCATATATCGAAGTTATCGTCGATAGCGTCGATGCTAGCGCGTAGGGCAAGGCGGCGTGCGTCGGAGAGCGTGGTGGGGGGAAGGCAAGAGGTGCATGCGCACCTGATCCCGTAAGAGGCGAGATAGGCTTGTCGGGAGGAGGCGGGCTCGAGTACGTTGCAGTAGGACACGAAGATCTCGTCGCCAGACTTTATGGAGCGTGTGGCTCGAAGCTGGAAGGAGAAAGAAGGGATGTCGAATAACCTGTCCGCCGATGGACTACAACTGGAAAAAAATAATGGAAGGCTGAGTATAAATGTGGCAGGAGCAAGATATTTGCCCCACCTATGGTTGATTCGACACATGATCCTACAGACTGCAGCGTACTCGCCACCAGTATTTGGCTCTGGGTCCACCACACCCGCAACCTCGAACCCATTCGTCCTGATCACCCCAAGGATCGGCCCACTCCCATCTTCCGTATGTGCATTGGCTAAATCCAAAAAATCTGCCTGCTGTTCCGAGTTTAGACGCTCGAAACACGGACGCAGGTACGCGTTTTCCCACTTGTCCAAAATCGCGTGCTCTCGCGGGTCGTCCTTGATCCCCTTGGCTTCAAGGCTCTGAGCAAAATGCGGCATAGGGATGACAGTAGGCGTCACTGTGAGTGGTCTCTCGGTGAGGATGTGGTCCCCCATGACTAGATCGCGTGTTGCAAACATTCCTAGGCCGTGATGCGAGGGCCTTATACGAAAACATACGTCTGGCGGCGGGGTTGGACGTTGAGGGAAGTGAGGGTTCGAGAGAATTGTATTAATGGCTGGGGAACGGAGGAGGCAGTGGGTTTGCCCATCTGGGTCATTAAGCGATGGAAGTGTGGTATACACTAGGTCATTGAGCTTGAAATCTTCGCTAGTTGCGTGGTCATCTGTAAGGAGGCGTCGTTAGTTTTCTAACGATCGTCAAAAGCAAGAATTTGAAATCAGACCACGTACTCACTACATCCTCAGTGTCCAAATTATCCTTTCCTTCGGCGGTCATAATGCTGCGGGGACAAAGCTATCAGGGTATAATATCTTTATAAGCCCCAGTTGTTGTCGGTTACTAAGGTTGAAGCCTTCCAAACCACCGCAGAACATCCCTGAATTTCTTGGAGGTAAGATCTTCTGTAACCGACGTTTTGATGTTTAACAGTAGAAAATACCTTCACGGCACGCAGGAGTCACTTGCAATTGTAAGTTGTGACCCGGCAGTGAGTTGTTGTTCATCGGACTTTTGGAAGTCCGGCATGTGCCGGGCCGTGCTATTCATCGCAACGGCGCCACCTCATGCCACATGGTAGCTTTCAGCGCCCATGTTGCCATGCACCCAAAATGTACTCTTCCAATACTCTTCGTTTGTGAATACCGCTGCACAACATGACAGCGGCGTGGAATGGCCTACCCAGGCCCCATGACGCCGGTTTAACTTGCATCGGGGGTCTTCAGCGCGCCGACTTGGAACCTGGCCCGTCAGTCTTTCTTTGCCTGCTCGTAGATGCTTCTTTAAATTTCTATGAATATCGAACTTTTACATCACTAGCTAGTCCTTGTAAGGAGTCTGATACTGAAATCTTCCTGAAACCAGGATTCAAACTTTCATCCCGACATCATGATACAGCATTTCAGCTCCTTGGGCCTTCTGGACTAGACGGATCGAGTTCTATAAAACTGGCTCATTGTACAGTTGTAAAAAGAACTGGGCCAGCCAAAACTTATGTGAGGGCGGGGGGGACTCGGAGCCTCGAGACCTCTTGAGGGCTAGGAAGCAGGTGTGTCCGATGGCCATATATCCAACACTAGGATGTCGTCGTCAAATTCGTCGACGACAACGACCCTATTGAACGCCTAAAAATGGAAACTCAGTTCTATACCAAGACTTGCGCTCGCTCTGGGATATTCGAGTTCCGTACTTCTACGGCTACTACCCAAGGCGCTATGTCTGTTCTGTCTTCCAGTACTGCGGCGAGCCTCTCCCGTCTCGAACTTATTGGGGCTGTTTGGTTACCGATAGAGCCACGAGTTCAGGTAAGAGATTACCTCTTGTGTGTTTATCAACAGCTGACACGGAGAGAGCCAGAGTCATAGGTACCGTCTTTGCCCTTCACTCAAAAGGCTGTGAATACTTTACACGAGCCCTGAGATTGTCGCATATTTTAGATCCCGACGGCGACCTTTTCATCGCCGACTTCACACAAAGAGAGGAAGACCATCGTGAAGCTAACACATCATGCATAGCCGACTTACCTTCCAAAAAGGGAGACCTCCTACAATCTCTTGGTAACTTCTGGCGACCCCGTATGTGTTGTTATCTTTCTCATGCATTTAAACCTAAAATCACGTTGTTCGTACTATGGCTTGGGCAGAGAACCCGAATATTCGAAGTGCATTCGGCGAGTTATCTATTTGAACGAGGAGAAGACAAATGCCTTTCCCAGATGTATGCTGTCTATGAAGCATTGTGGGAGGAGCCTCTCGGGGGTGTGGCGAGACATCCTTCTTCATCGGGACAAATATCATTCTGTCACTCCCAAGCCCTCTGAAGGTATCGTAGATCTAAAGGTGTACAAGAAGAATGGTGGAAGGGGCGCAAAGTTTTATTCACCTTGTCGTCAGTACGGCTGCTCACGCGAAATGGAGCAATGGCGTCTGGAATGTATCACGGAAGTATTTCCCCTCGTGGTTTGGGAGCGAAAGACGACTTTTGCCATCTATGCAAATTTACTGTTCAATGGGTGCATAATGCAGCGCTAACAGCAACTGCTCTATCCCGGCTCGCCGCCAACCGCGGCAAGACGCACGGTGAAAATTACACGTGCTGTTGGCAAGGCCGCCTGCGCCAGCTCAGTTGTAAGTCCGATAACTGCAATTCTGGGAAACTCTATTCAATGCCAATCTGGCGTCACTTGGTGGTGGCTTAAACTCAGGGCTGGCTCAAGGAAGACTGACTCGACTGTAAGCGCAGCAAATGCGCCGATAAAAGTCCGGCACTAGCTGGGTCGAGCCAAGCCTGGTCAATTTCTTCTTTCAATGGTTCTTTTGCCCTTTTCCAACCCATTCCTTTCCCTTTTTCTTCGAATCCCATACACCCAGCGTCAATGTACTCATCCGAGTCAGTTGGTGCAAGGACCGTAGTATAGCAGCAAGACTGCAGCAGGGAATGGCTTCCACAGGTCCACCTCACCTCCGACGTATTACGCCTGCTGGGCAAGCTTTGCCACCAAACTGGAATACCTGGTGACCAAATGGAAATGGTAACATACGATCTGTTCGGCGACATCTTTTCTCCACCTATGGCTGCCATATGGTCGAGACTTTTTTCCAATACTGAGGTCTGCTCTAGGCAATACTGTCTCTGTATACAAATCAACTTGACAACTCAGGGCCACATTGCGGGTCGATTCTTCCTTGATACTTTCTATCAGGGCCACTCAACACAGAATTCAGGTCGGCCAGCACCCCTTAGACCCCTCAATAACTCTTTGCCTATAGAGGCTCCGCAGTACACGCCGCAGCTATCAATCAAGTATCCAGATGATTTTTTAGCAGGCTGCCAAGGCTGCGGAAGCGTTCTGGGCCTTTCACTATATGTTATCCTCAAAGCCCCTCATTTTCTTCGATGGAACATTCCCATATACAGCGGCTGAGATTGAATGTCATACTGGATATCCTCATCCCGCTCGCTAAGTTTTCAGCTCGCCCGGGTGCCTACCATTCAGTCGGCTATGTAATGATCTTCGCAAAGAGCATACATAAAACATCTGAACCGAGCGTTTCGACCCAACCCCAAGCTAAGAGGGCACAAGAGGGCACCCATGAACAGTCTTCTCCCATCTCTCCTCGCTGGCGCTGTGAGTGGGCAATCCAGCCTTTAGCTTTACCTCCTGCTGTCTTGAGCCAAGTTTTCATTCAGCTCTCCAGGCCGCACATCTCATCTACAGGTTTTACGAACCTCGAAAGTTGCACTGGCATTTTGCTCTTCTTGTCTTGACGCCACTCCTCCTGACGCCGCTCCATGCGCCCGTCTTTTCCCACATGGCTTTCGCCGTATTCACCGTATCATCGACCTATATAATCAGCCTCATTGCCTGCACCATCATTTACCGACTCTCGCCTTTCCACCCGCTCTTCGAGTATCCAGGTCCTCTACTCTGCAAGATATCCAAAATCAACCTCGCAATCGTGTCTTTTGGCGGTAGACAGCATGTTTATTACGAAGATCTGCACCGGCGTTATGGTGACATTGTGAGAACAGGTGTGGGTCGATCGTGGTCTTTCATTGGATCAGTGAGCCGTCTGTTCTGCTAACGTTGTCGCCCTATAGGGCCCAACGAGCTGTCGTTCTGTGCACCTGAATTCATCGTACCTATGCTCGGCCCCCGTGGCATGCCCAAATCTGCCTGTAAGTGGACCAACACTCGTTTCTTTTAACGTCATCTTTCTCATCGAAGGCCCTTATAGTCTGGGACGGCCAGTTTGGCGACCAAATAGAGCACCGTACGCTCGTTGGAATAAGAGACCCTCTAGTTCACGCCGGTATTCGCCGCCTCTGGGTTAGGGGATTCACTCCTGAGGCCATGCGGGCTTATCACTTGATTCTCGACAAGCGGGTGGAACAACTTGTAGAAATTCTTAACGCGCGGACTGGTCAGATCATAGACCTGGCCAAATGGATTAGCTGGTTTGCGTGAGTTTTCTCCGTTCTTCGTGGTCTCACTCATGAACACACCAACAGTTATGATGTGATGAATGATATGGCGTGAGTTTCCTTCGTTGTACAATTCAATATGGCATTATAATCCTTTCCCAGCTTCGGGGATGACGTCGAGATGATGAAGTCACAAGATGGTCTTGGTCTTTGGTGCGTCATGGAAGACTCACATCCGTAAAAAGCTCCCATAATTAGTTCACTCTGATCATAAAACTGACAGGTCTTCGACCCTATCTAGACTGGGGTTATTCATGGGCCACTTGCCGTGGTTGGCAGCTCTGATCCAGGAGATTCCTAGTATCGCAAACAAAGTCAACGAATTCAGAGCACATAGCCGTCGGCGTGTTTTGAAGCGACTTGGCACAGGATCCAGCTGCAAAGATCTTTTCTATCACCTCGTGCGTGTCTTGTCATCACTATTGGTCGGAGTAATGCTCACAGATTCTTAGATGGATGAGGGCGGTGTGGACTCAATGGCTCCTGCGATCGAACAAGTAGTCAGCGACGCTTCTTTGGTAATAGTGGCTGGGTCCGACACTGTATCGCCCGTCCTCACTAGTGTTCTACACTTCCTCATGTGCAATCCTGTTGCGTATGCCAGAGTTCAAACTGAGCTTGATGCATCCTTGTCTTCGGCGGATGTTAATGAATTGGCCCAGCTGCAATACTTCAACGCCGTTATGTGTGTTTCTCTTATATATCTTGATCGCTTTGAAACGGTGCTGAACAGCCTATAGAAATGAAACCCTACGCCTCATCCCTGCTGTTCTCAGCGGAACTTCACGTTCGCCCTTGGTCGGGAGCGGTGGCTTCGTGTTGGGTTCTCAGTAAGCTCACTTGCCCAGAGGATATCCGAGCATCTTCTAATACCACCCTTAGCTACATACCTGAAGGCACCACCACGGGTATTCACACATATACCATGCAAAGGGACCCACGAAATTTCTCTCTGCCGGAGAAATATCTTCCCGAACGCTGGCTTCCGGCCGAACAGCAAATTCAACTAGAACCAGAGCTTTTCCTGGACAGAAATCGAGTGGTCCATAATGTAAAAGCCTTCGTGCCTTTCTCGTATGGACCTGCGGATTGTGTCGGAAAGCGCTTTGCCATGCAGGAGCTGAGGGCCGCAATCTGCGCCATATTGCAGAAATTTACATTGCGGTTCGCTGACGGGTACGATAAGGCCAGCTGGGAGGCCGAGCTGTGCGATTACTTTGTTTTGAAGAAGCCTAGAATGTCTGTCATCCTTACACCACGGTAAATCGGACATCATGCATGGCTTTGAATTTCACTTGGCGTCCATTTTATCATAATTGCAAATTTCCGGTTGTCAGCACCAGGTTACAGGGTGGCTACTTACCATGATTCAAGGGAGACCTCAGCGAAGCCGAGATAGACGTCGTCTCCAATGATCGTGAGCAGCCTCATGAAGTCCACAACGGCAACTGGGAACGTCGACGTAAATAATTTAGTAAACGGAATTCGGAAGCAGAACGATCCATACTTCGAGGATAACCTGAAATAAAGCCAGAGTTTTGACAAGTACTTCCATAAGCCCGCTAGCATCTAATCTGCGGTGGTCCAGTCGGGGTGATCGGGGGTCGGACCATAAGCTTCGGCGCCAATTTCGGCGCTCACAATAACTCCATTTTCAATCCTTGACCACGATGTCACAACCCTCGAAGCAAGACTCGGACTCTGAGGACGACGATTACGTTCCTCCTGTTGAAGCTAGTAAGTGGCTACTACTCATTTTGAACCTGCCTCTCAAAAGCTATCGTCAGGTTCGTCAGATTCAGATGACCAACCAGACTCCAAACGCCCTCGAATATCGCCGCCACAAGAACAAGAATTAGACGAAACCGAGAAGAAAAGGTACGATAGATAATTTGATATATCTCGTCGCAAATGCATTACTCATTGGTTTGTAAGGGCAAGAGACGCGCTATGGTCTTCTTTCCAGGCGTCAGTGTCTTCAGCACCTTCCACCCAAGCAGCGCTTGTGAAAGAAATGGTTACGATTGAGAAACGGTTTAATTTTGCCGGAGAAATTGTCGTGTGCGCTTTAAATCTTCTTCAATCCGACTTATGCTGACAGAATCGGCTAGAGAAGTGGTTGAAGTTCCAGCAGATTCTCCGGACGCGAAAAAATGGCCCCAGTGGCGCGACAAGGAAGAGGGAGGCAGTCAACCAAATGCTGAACCTTCTTCCTCGACACTATCCGAACCAGAAATCTCCAAAGAGGACGTTTCTGGGCCTTCCACCCCTGCAAAACCAGCCACAAAGCGACCAGGGCCTCGGAAATCAAAAGTCACTCTGGCTGCCATTCCGACAGTGTCGACTCAAAGAGCAAAGAAGCTTTCGACCCTTGATAAATCTGCCATGGACTGGCAGGCGCATGTCCGAGCGTCAGGAGAGTCAGGTCTTAAAGACGAGCTAGATGCCAACCGACGAGGTGGAGGATATCTCGAGAAAGTTGAGTTCTTGAACAGGGTTGAAGGCAGGAGAGAAGAGGTCATTGAGGCTAGTAAGGGTAGTAAGCGTCGGAGAAACTGAACTGGTGAGTCGAGTCAGCTTCCAGTCTACAAGCCTATTGACAGTCTCGGAGCAGATATATCATTTTGTATTTGTATGGTCTGTTGTAATCATATATACTCCGCTTTACTTCGCCATCCAAAGGTCTCTATGAGCTCTGATGTAGTCTTCCAAACGACGATGTCCAATAATCTTCACATTCAGGTGGGAAAACGCTTCCTCTCCACCCTCGGCGATAAACTTCTCCATATTCAGTAAAATTTCTGTTGACTCTTTGTTGGCTCCCAGGGCAAGATACGCTTCGAGATATTCCAAATCAGTGAGCCTCTTATGAACCATTGGTCTTCCAAGCACTTCACTAAATAGAATCTCATGCAGCCTGTCAGAAGCGTGAGTAATTGAGTCCGAAACACAAGATCTAGACAAACCTCGTAGTTGAACAACTCTGGTCCAACAATAACATGATCTGTATTATGGCTCTTCTGGTCGACCGAAGCACCAAAGGCCACACCACAATATCGTCGACACCTATCAATGGGATATGGTCGTCTCTTATGACAGGTGCAATAGAATCCCCGTCTCGAATAGTTTACGGGAATAGTCCCCCAAAATTCCCTGCAGCACAATTAACAGCTGAACAGAACATAGAACAAAACATTTACCAATGAACCAAGTCGGACGCAGGACGTTGTAATCAACTCCCAGCGATACGATGTACTCATGTACTTTGCCCATCGCCTCCGATCCCTTCGGTGTGGCTGATGCACTGAACACAAATTGATTTACCCCCTTCGCCAGGGCAAGATCGAAGAACGGGCGTGTTGCCGCCAACATATCCGGAACTTGTGGACAGACGATGTAGATGCGGTCTTTGTCTTTCGCGACATTGAGAAGGTTGTTTCGTCGAGCCAGTCTAATTGGACTCCCACGAATGGCTCCGGTGTCGAATTGGAGCGCGATGTGAGGAGGACAGAGCGCCCAGCATCTCAAAGGCGGCTGGCGAGGCGTAGGCCAGTGGTTCCAGTTCCACCGGTGACGAATATAATCATTAGGGTATGCTAATGCTCATCTCTTCATCTGAATCACGCTACCTGAGAAGTTTTATAGCCTCAGAGGCTTTTGACAGCTCACCTAAAGCAACCCCACTCGTCGTGACTTCCGTTGATTCTGGACTTGGCTCTGTCCATTCCATCATTTAATTTGACCTTCCAAGCTTCCAAGCTAGCATCAGCAAAACCGGGAGAACCTTATAAGGCCTTATAATCACCACAATCGCCACAATTTGTCACAAGGTCCCATCGGGCTGGTGAATTTTCACAAGGGCATATGTGGAAATAATATATTGGCAATGCCCACCAGGCTTATGGGCATTGTGGGCATTGGCAAGTACCATCAGGGCTTATAAGACCTTCCTGGTCCACGAAGAAATAATTTCCTAATCATTGCCTTTCTTAAAAGACTATTGTACCCCCTCTCACCAGTCATTAGAATTTATATGCTGGTTAGTTGTAAGGTGTCGAGCGTATGTCATAAACGGCGGAAACTTAATTAAATGTGCTAACTCAGGTTTGAACTTAGGATCTTAGGTTGGCTGGAGAACTTAATAGCTTAGGGACTGATAACCACTGGACTAACTTGTGGTTATTACCCGTGTCATACGTGTAAGTATCCAACCCGGGCTGGCGGGGTCGGCCAGTCATAGTACGTATACACGGTACACTATTGGCAGCTACTGACGCCCAATAATAATTCTACATATCCCGTCAGTTTATGATTGAGCCAGGGTCTCAGAAAGCCTTGTCAAGATGATTTGGTGAGGTCAACTGAGGTTCAACACGGTCCACCCAAATTTGCCCCCAAATTTACCAGCCTGTTCCAAACCTATACGATCCAAAAAGCCCGATGATAATCTTACAAGGTGAGGAACAGCCCGACAAAAATATTGGAAGACGAGAACAGCCAGGTATTTGCCTTACAAGGAGTTCAGAAGCCTGTTGTTAATCTTGCAAAGGTTCACCTACCCGTTGGGCGCCTGGTATGCCCTTTTGATGCCATATAAGCCCTTATAATTGTGCATCAGGCGGTCAGAATCTGCCTGGGAATAACAGATATTTCCGATTTTGCTGATGAGTGATTTGTAAGATTTACATTACGCGGCGCTGCTCAGAACTTGACCAGCAGCTCACGATAGGTATTCGACAATGACTCGGACTTGCACGCGCGTGAGTGTCTTAGACTCTGGATCTTTTCGATCGCTGATTTCCTTTCTAGGGCAATAAATGTTCCAGTTATTCAGCAACGCCACCGTGACGCTTGGCTGACTCAAGTTGGACTCAACCTACTACTTTAAGACCCTACACTGCGAACGCCCAGTGTCGTCAGATTTTTTGTTTGAAATTTTCGAAATGACTATCCTTCTGACTGGAGGTACAGGAAAGACAGGCTTTCCAACTGCTTCCCGCCTTCACAATGCCGGCCACTCCGTCCTGCTCGCGTGTCGCTCTGGAAAGGTCCCTCCGCCATTTAGGGGTGTCGCATTCAATTGGTTCGAGCCTACGACGTTCGAAAATCCATTCAAATCCGACAGTAACATTGACCGCGTTTATCTGATTTGTCCCGACGACTTTGAGGATACGTTGGGAGTGGTCAAACCTTTCATCGAGCTGGCAATTTCCAAGGGCGTCAAACGTTTTGTGCTCCTCAGCTCTACAGTCATGGATAGGGGAGCACCTCATGCAGGCAAGGTACACGAGTACCTTGAGGATCGTGGTGTAGACTGGGCAGCTATACGACCAACTTGGTTCATGGGTCAGTCTGATCAAATCCGAATCCCCCTATTGACGCTAACAGCTTTGGACAAAAGATAATTTCTCGACGCTCTTCCTCGATAGCATCCGCAACCACGACAAGATATCAACGATGATGAAAAACGGTCGCGTTCCGTTCATAGCAGCTGATGATATTTCAGAGCTCGTATACAGAGCTCTTACGGATGAGAAGAGCCACAATACAGACCACATCATTGTTGGACCAGACGCGTACACCCATGACGAGGTGAGCTTCAATTGTTGTAGAATCATTGTGCATGACGTATGAAATCCCATTCAGGTCGCCGTCATATTCAGCGAGATCCTGGGACGTAAAATCAAACACGTTAACCTGTCAGACAAAGAGGGAGTCGACGTCTGGCGGGCATTGGGGATGACAGAACGTAGCGCCGAGAATATGGCAATGCTTGAGAAGCTGACGGCTGATGGCAGCGAATTGCGAACTTTCGAGGAGCCGTCAGATGGGCAAGTCATCGGGAAGATTCATTTCGTCGACTACGCAAGGGCCAATCGCGAGCTCTGGGCCCCATTGAATTAGGAATAATCAGTTTAAATAACCAGTAGTCGATGGTCAATTGCTTCTTGTAGCGTATCGTACACACTTGTTCCAGATCTTGAGATATATCCCAATCGAACTTAAGTTTGGGGGCTCGTGCACGCTTTCTTGTGTTCTTGCCAGTGTGATTTCTGGCATCCACTATCACAGTACCTAGTTGCGAACCTCAGTTTTCCACGCAGCACACATCAAAAATAGGGAAGTACCTGGTCTTCGAGCAGCCACTGCCTGTAGGACCAAGAAATGTCAGCCAGCGATTTGAAAAAGATAGCGTGGGCTGACGAACATTTTCTGAGCGTCGCTGAAGGATTTCCGCAGAATGAGCACCTGTATAGCGCCACCGAGTTGGTGTTGACCTTGGGGTGAAGGCCGTGTACGCGAGGACGAAACGACACCAGAAACGATGGGACCAGGCCCGAGCGAAAGGTGCTAACACGAAGGCCGCCCCTCCAAAAACACCATGAAGTGACCACGTCGCCTGGAAACAGGATTCTGGCTAGTATGTTTCGTTCTAATTTTGTGCCATAGTCAGAACTCAGTAATGGCTTATCTGCAACGTGGCTGTGGGGTCCTTCCATACCGTCGAAAATCACATCCATGTAAGTCTTCTGATTATGATTTATATCTATATCTGAACGAATCCCTGCTTGCGGTCTAATGTGTGCCACCGCTTACAGTGACCATCACGGCTTCAGTACTCCATCGTGAGCATCTGGCATCTGCTTGCCATACGCCGCCACTTGGACAAAGGTGGGAAGTATGCATGGATAAACGTGACAGAACTATTGATGTGTTGGCGTCCTACTTCCGCCTCCGAGTCGGGGTATGGATCAATTG
Source organism: Tephrocybe rancida (assembly GCA_018858115.1). Lineage (NCBI taxonomy): Eukaryota > Fungi > Basidiomycota > Agaricomycetes > Agaricales > Lyophyllaceae > Tephrocybe > Tephrocybe rancida. Next base: position 23,754 of record JABCKT010000222.1, read on the forward strand.
GCATTCTGTGAGTTTGTGTGCTACCCATTTCTACACACTAACACTAGCAGCAGCTCCACAGCCAAAATCACGGCCGCTCCTATCTCTTCTCTAGACCCTACCGTGCTTTGAGCGTGTATCGACACTGGACCGGTGCCCGCTGTCCGTAAAGTGCACCATGTAGTCCCATTTCCATTACGTACGCACACATTTGGAGGAAGACATATCGGGTAATGTGTTGATCTGAGCTGTACGGACAAATTTCGACAGAGGATGTGTTTCTTTTATCTAACTGAATTCACGGAAGTCGTGACGGGAACATTCGAGAAACATCAGGTATCGAAGGTTTGACGTCTGACACGGAAAGACATCGAATGAATGGCACCGTATCAAAATCTGCTCGAATCCACGGACTTGAGCCGTCTATACGTCCCCGGAGCGAGATCTCAGGCACAATTGAACAACAGGCAGACACGACTCAAAAAGGTTTGGTGTTGGCGTTGAGGGACACGATGTCAACGAGCTTGAGAGGGTATGGATAATGGGCTCTATGGGCTTTGACGCTATGAGCTGCCACAGCAAATTTATCCATAAAGGGAAGCTCTAACTACAGCCAGGGATATATAATGTTTACGACTCTAATTACAAGGCTATATATATAATCCTGCCAGCATCAGGTGTCGGGACTACTCATGACAGATGCAGACGACCTATGTTTAGGGCTCCAATATTACTTTGCTGATGAACATAACTATGACGACTGCAGCATCTTGATATCCGGTACAGTTACAAGCTTCTTCTTATAACGATGGTATTGGATAGAGCCTTAGAGGTGCTGCCATCATAAAAAACCCTCCAAACGAACATCATGAGCGCAACCGTGGCCAAACTATGTGCACCATTAGTTCCAGGTGCGTACACCCTATGAGTAACAAAATTATTCTCAACAGTTTCTTCTTTGTAGGTCTGACAACCAGCCTTTTGTATGGTCATTGCTTTGGGAGCCTTGACTTCCACTCATCCACGACTGCAGCCTTTTCGGAATTACGTTCTCGCAAACGGTCTACTACTTCCGCACTTATCCTCATGACCACAAGCTCCTGAAAGTGGTGGTGAGTGGCATCTCGCACTGTTGATGTGTTTGACACTATGGTTCAACAATCCACAGGTTATGTTCCTGCTGTAAATTTTGTCTGTCTTTGGCTGAAGGCCGACACTGAACATGCACAAGCATCTCGGAACTCACACATACGGTCTTATTTTCCCAAGTCGTGCGCAGCACTTTAATATCTGATAAATTGCCGGAGAACCTACCAGCAGCACTCCACATTGTCCCGTCAGTCACATCCCACTTCTAGATTGTCTCTCTAACCAAAGTCATCAGTGGATTTGAAGTATGTATGGGAGTTAATTAGCTACAGCTGACATGTGTACTAAGCATATTTTCATCTGAGGGCATGGTGCCTGTCACTGTATGTTCCATCACCTGAGCTTCTGACTATTTCTGAATAACTTGTAGTTTGTCATTACTTTCATTGTTCAAAGGTTTGATTGGTATGTCTGTGGCTGATAAATTGGTGCTCTAAGGGAAATCTATTGTCAGCTTCTATGCATGGAGAATTTACCGCCGTATGTGCCCAGATTTGGTATGGTGTTTTAGCATTTTTCAATGTTTTCAAAGTCAGTACTAGGCATTTTCTGGGGAGATATATTACTGCTTTCATTGTGCGCCTCTCATCCCCTTCATACTATGGTCCTATCTAATTCTGTGGATGTACTGATTTGAATTATCTGCCTTCAGTTTGCCACAAGCCTTGGCCAATTTGGTGAGCAACAGTTTTTCACTGGCTGAACACTGCATTGAGCTTCCTGATAGGTTTTGGACTTAGTGAGCTGTACCTCCTATCACATTTCTGTCCAACTAATTGGAGTCTGGCTCTGTAAACTAGAAGCATCTGTTGTGCTGTTGGTGAACTTCTACTATACCCTTATGATCAGTGTTGACTAATCTTGAACAGATATGAAAACCCCTGGATACTGGAGCTTTGGATAAACAAGTCTTTAAAAGTCAGTGTCTTCAAGTTGATGATAGCTTTGCCTCATGGCAGATTCCAGGACTCACTCTTGGCATCTTTGATTATTTCGATCATTTGTGACATCACCATCAGCCTTTCCTTGGTCTACTATCTTAACACCATGCGGTCAGGGTTCAGAAAGTCTGTCCTTAGTGCAACTTTTTGTTAACCCAAGATGCTAACAAATGTCTAGTTCTGGGAATCTCATCAATTGGCTAATACTATTCAGGTCAGGCTTCTCTAGTCCCAGGGAAGAGAGTCTCTGAAAATAGTGCCCAGCATCAACATTGGGCTTCTGACTTGTGCCATCACAACATGCTCTCTCATTACTGTGAGTGTTTATGCTGACCCTATTGTTTGATGAACCCAAAATGCATCACTCCAGTACCTTGTCTTAACCAATCTTCCATTCTATGGTGTGTCATGCACAATCACTTTTGCACCTTGCCTGCTGACATCCTATATCAATAGCCATTTATGCAATTAATGTCAAAGGTCAGTAGTGTCAAGCTTGACCAGGAGTTTATTCATGCTGATTGATGTCCACCTAATATAAAGTCTATGTGAATTCCCTGCTAGTAAGAATCAGACTGTATTGATGCCAAGGCTTTGAATGACATAGGCATGATTCATGCAGGTCACGTATGTTGGGTGGCCAGCCATGATATCCCACTTCATTGATTAATCTTGCTGCCCCTTCTGCAGGTTGAACTCGCGTGTCAAGCACCGAGAAATGCTCAATGGGACCCATGAAGGTCAGAATTTACATCTCACCACTGCAACTATTGTTTGTGGTCTGAAAATATTCACAGTTCAAAGTCAATCTGAGATTGTGTTTGGCAGGTCAGCTGATACCTGTAATCCAGAGTGAGGGCTTACCCTGAATGAGATTCTGTATAGTGTGGCAAGCCCTGCAAAGCCTGATACATCAGACTGACTGTGATTACTGTGTTTGGACACATCATTCAGCAAGTATATATACAGTATACCATTCACAAGTATCATGCAGCAGTGTCACCAACATAACCTACTTATTCTTTGCAAAGACCTCCAGGAAAAGACCCTCACAAACAACAATCCATGATGTTATCAAAAACACCTTCATACAAGTCATGGCAAGCAGCACTGTCCAACATTTAGGATAACATAGTCAGAAAATACAGAATGGTGGCTCATGCTTTGACAGTTTCAGCACTGGACTTGTGATCTTTCTGGGTGAAATTTGACACATTGGAGCAAGTTTTGCACTTCTTCTGCATCCCTTCACAACATAGTAGTTTTCATAGTACAACATGACTGGATTAGACAATACTTGGTGGTGTGGGCCATCTGCATGGCATATACAAGTCCTTGATTTTTTTTTTCCATCTGCTTTCAAAGTCTGAACATGTATACATTTTACAAATAGATGGTTGAAGTACTGTAGATACTTATTGAATACACTCTTTCAGTACTTCAAAACTGTGGGATAGAATCATCCTCTCAAATTCCAAAATCTTGGTGTAGCCAAAGCTACTAATATGTGTAAGCAGTTCCTATCAGATGTGGAGTGTTCTTGTGATCTTATCTTGGTCCACATAAATCCAATCTCCAGATAAACCCTTGATTACTTCAGTCACATGGGGAATTGTCCCATCAAACACTCAGTACAGGGTTGACTTTCCAAAGGAAAGAGCCGCCACCAAGGAGCGAGGTGTTAACACTATGCCAATCTGCAGTCCATTGTGACAAAAGTAGTGTGTTTCATTCGTTCATTCCAACTTTTTATATTTCAATTCTCTTGGCTTACCTCTCTTCCACCTATACAGATTTCTCTCACCAGTTTTAGTAAAGTAATCCTCAGTAATTAGGCATTCTGCAAACAGATGTTTCTTCTCAGTCGTTATACCAATGATTTTTTTCCTTCTCTTTTTTCTCACTTGTCCAGTGTATATATAACAGCTACCAGTGATCTCATGTTGAGTCTTGACCCTGCTTGCTTCAAGCAATGAAGCAATGCAAGCTTGTTAAATTGTTTATGTTTCCTTCTAACACAGACATGTTCTCAGTTATCATTCCATCATTGAACCAAATGGCACCATCTTTAGTAACAACACGACAGTTAAAGTGAAACCCCCCTGCATATACCAGTCCATGAAGTTTCATTGTATGTTCCCTGTCATTTATGGATAAAGTAAGGCATTTATCCAGAATTGTGTCAGCATACACATGGGCAACCAATATACATGGCATTTTTATTATCTGAACACAAGAGGCAAGATACCTTTGCCTGTTTCTCTCCAAGCATTCACAACAGAGCTCATTTGTCATGGAATACAGATGTCTTTTGATTACATCTGATATATTCTCAGGTACAAGTGCTTCATCTGGTTGTATCCTATTGGGCACAACAAAATGCATATTGCTAAATATATGGCCCCTCACATGAGGGACTTCATATGCACAAGATGAGCATCTCCCTGTACATATAGTATAGTTCATGTGTTGTCTCAACACTGACAAAACCTCAGTAACATAGGTTCCAACTTCCCCCATTGGTAACACTGTTGGATCACTCTTGTAAATAGTGTTTTAAGGTCGGGTTGCAGCAACTGGAAAAGACTGCAACCCAACTGGACTGCAACTGCAAAAGACCTGACTTCAAGTTGCAGTTGCTAGGATTTCAACGAAGTATTGCAACCGACTCTGGCCGGTTGCAACCGGTTGCAACCGCTGTGCACATAGATGTACTTGATCCCCTTCAAATCCATCCCTGGTATATGAAAATTGGACAAGAACTGAGGGAGTTATGACCAAAACAATCCTGGATGCAGCCAATTTGTATGCTCCCCACTGTTTTGAGCATATCTCTGTCAGTTCCTGCCTGATTTAAGATGTGCTGGTGATAGCTTTGACATGATCCTATACGGATGGTCTTCTGTCAATTGACCTAGTTGTACTAGATCTGTTGAGTGCTTGGCTGTAAAAACTGATACATAACAACAACAGAACCTAACCTCAGATGAGGGGTGCTGCTAGGTTGCGAGGGAAGAAACTTGTAGGCTTTATAGATTTACTTTAATGTTTGGGAATGCTAGGGATAGGATAAGCTTGTCCGTAGTATTCGAAAGGGGTGGAAAGGATGAGGTCTGAAAGGTTCAGATACAGATATAGTTTAGTACAAGCTGCGCAGGGGTGGAATATTTCAAAGGACACGAAGCTGCGGGTTTGGGAATGGAATCTGAAGGTAATAAGGGTTTGGATGATTTCGAAGTCTGAGCTATGGCAGGCGAATGGTAGATCGACGAAAGAACTCTCTGGCACACTGTTGAGTTGTTGAATGTCGAGAGGATTGGGGGACTGGATTTCCGAGACGAAGCAGAACATTGGTAGGATAGCGGCCGACAATGTGTTGTTAGCGGGATTCAGAGTATTGGCAGGTTTACCGTTAGCGGAACACTAATGGCAGATGATAATACAAAAATGGTCAGGGTTGTAGTTGGGGTGAATACTGCATGGAGGGTAGTTCTCCAATAAGTCACGGATACTGACGTTCGGGAAGGGAGGACAGAAATGTAGGCAAAGTTCTTGGCTGATTTCTTCAATGATCAAAAATGTTCGCTCCTCAGTGTCTTCAGTGATGACACGTATGGTGCTGAGTAAATGATCGGTGTAGATGTGCTGGTGTACCGTTTGTTCCAACGTATACGAAAATCATACGGTTTCGTCCGTGAATGAAACAATAGGATTCTGAGGAACAAGGTGTGGCGGGAGATGAGTAGAATTGATCGGTACTCTCCCAAGAATATCGATTGTAGGTCGAGATGGTGGACGTGGGTGATTATTGGATGAAGGATGGGTGGAAGCTAGTCGAGTAGCAGCGGTTGATCGCAGTACATGGTTAGCGGAAGAGGGCCGTGAATGTGGCGGCAAGGGGATAGTACTTGGTTTGGGACGTGGCGGCAGGGACGGATGCGTTAAACGTGTGACGGTCTCTGAGAAGGAGACTCGCCTTGGACTTTCGCCGTTTACAGCAGTAGTCGACTCGGAAGTTGTCGATGCAGTTGCCGTGGTAGCGGGTGTAGTCCGCCGAGTTGGCAGAAAGGGACATTCGACGAATTTATGGGGCACAATTGGATCGACTAGACCGAATTGGCCTTGAGAGCGAAGATAGAGAGCAATCCAAAGACAAATTCAAGAATAAGACAACAAGACTACTAGAAGCAGGGCAGGAAATCACTCTGCTAAAAAG